>LUCH01003399.1:0-10642 GCA_013368495.1 Paragonimus heterotremus
AGTTTATGGGAATGCGACAGCTGCGATCAATTGTGAGTGATGTTCAATTTGAAATAATAGGGTACACTAGCTTCAGCCTGAACTGTCTTGACGTGTTTCGTTACACCATGATTTATCCTTTCCATAAAATGTACTACACAGAAATGAAACTGATTTTTCACTAAGAATTAAACTGAGGTTGTACTGAAAAAGAAGTTGTTTCATTTTTTCTAAAACTAAAGTTGTGTGAGTTACAGCGTATGAAATGTGGTCTTGGTATATGAGTTTCAGTAACGACTTTATTACATACAAACTTAGCCGGACTCAGATTTTCACTAAAGTTCGTTTTTGAAGACTCATTTGTATGACTGACCTTCAGGATCGGACGGTTTTCGTATACATGGTTAGATTTGCAAAGACTCAAGACAACTGGACTGGTATGTCTGGAACAAACAGGCTTGGGACCGAAACAAACTCAGTAGTCTGTTTCAGTTTGACGGCACCTAAAAGCCTACAACTTGCTGCATCCGTCTGGTGTTTGTTGTTAATTATTATGACCTACTCAACACCGTCCGAACTGTAGTCCGAATAAAGCAAGAATGGAAGGGTTAATGAATATTAGTCACATGACCCTCCAACTACAGTCAGCCAGCAACTTTTTTCTATGTTCCTAAGAGTGTTGTACACATAAACAGGGTTGTGTCGGATATACTGGAAAAGCATATCTTAGTAAGTAACTTTTAAACTCAGCTGTTGATCATCTGTCGCTTATGATTGACCAGGACCCTTCATCTAAGGACGATAACTGTCCGAATTCTTTCCATCAGCTTACAACCATTTAGCCCTTATTCATACTCGATAACTATGTTCATTCCTGATCTCAGTCTGTTTCACTTTGAATTAATTGCTAGCTAGTGCGTGACATTGCAGTTCATCTGATTAAACTAACCCCTAAATATGTAATTGATACATCCGTTTCAAAACCACAATCTACCGAGCGAACTATCACCAAGTACATTTGCTCTGCTTATCATGACCTCCCTCGTTTAGACCATACCCCACCGGCAATCCCTTTCATAAAGATCGATAAAAAAACCCGCATCTAATCCCTATAATGGCTACCGTTCCAATTCGAAAACCTCCAACCACCGACCACAACAATAGCGCTTTCCCTCAGGTTAGACTCTGTGGTCCAAATTTGCATGCAATCACTTTCATGTGATCAAAGATGAAGTCTAGCGCCAAAAGGTGGTAGACATCCTACAATGGGCATACCGATAAACAGCGTGTATTGGACATTCACGAAAGCTACAGCTAGTCTGCGGCATCACAGTTTAGTTGAGAGCTGAACTGTCAGGCTATTGATATTACTGGCGGCATGGGTTGAAGGGAATGACGAGTCCGTTTCAACAGGGACTTGGAATGACCGTAAGCGATTGATGTGTTTATCAGTGCATTGTTATCAACTTGTTAATTTGGAAGTTCAGCCAAGCTGCCGACTTACGTTAGTACCAATTACGCCTTTCATGACTGATAACCAGATCGACTATGGTTGAGCAAACACCTGTCCAGTCAGTTCACGTCAGTTTGAGTCGACAAAAGGTATTTTACTATGGGTTAGAAAATGGAACTCGTTCACTTAAGAAAGTCAGCAGTCAGCTAGACTATTAGCGAGCAGCATGGAAGTGAGTAAAACACAAGTACTTCGTGTCTTTAAGCGAAAAGATTAAGGAGGTACCAGCAGTATCTGTCAATCTAAAGTAGAAACAAGACATACTACAGTCACCCAAATGTGAACAACAATTGACGATCGGATAGATCCACGTCTCAAAAATGTATCTGTAACCGTCTCAGTGATTAAGGATAAAATAACTTTGCAGAATACCTTCTGGCTTTCACTCACATTTTATGAAGGGTTATTTCTCTGCATTTACGAAAACAGAACTGGGTCAAAACATGAGCGATCCGAACAAGACTGGGGTAATTGTGCTCATAAATCCTTGTTTGAAAGAACATACACGTGAGGCTCATGTGCGTATTAGTTGAAAATATTTTGACTATACACTCAATATCAGGAATTGAGAAGTTGACATCCCTTGTCTCGAAGGCTCTGTTGAAGTGGAAACTGGAGCAGATCGGTATGGTGTGCACAACGTTATTAAGGTTGCTGGTCATTTTCGCACACCGCCAACACCTCCAAACTTAGACTTTTCAAATTCCAAATGAGCTATTCGAACTCAGACAGTTATAAAATACATTCCAGCTTGCAGGCCCGAATGCACAAATCTGCTGATATATAGTTTGGCGCGCTTGGAAATGAGAAAATGAGAACAAAGGTATATAGGAAAACATGTTTTCGACTATTCGTCTTCAGGCCAGTACAATTACGTGTTTGAGACCGGAATCGGTATTGGGTTACCACCACTGAAATTGAAAATCTTCTGCCCCGTTGCACATTCGATGTACAACTGTTGTACAACGGTGTGCTGTATCGGCAGACAGATGGCATAGCAATCAGATCCCCGCTCGGACCTTTCCTGGTCGATATATTCATGGCGAGTATTGATTAACATTGCCTCGGAGAAGACTAGCAACTTCGAATTCAGATTACGCAACAATACTTGGAACGAGCTGGTGGGAACAACAACGTGACCTCGCCGTCCGGTCCTGTGTGCGCATAAACTGTTGGCTCATGCAGTTTGTCTGTCCTGGAACTGATAACAGTGCCTGTTTTATGTAAACCCAACCGTTGATTGTTTCTATTGTTGTTGCCGTCATCATGTCCTGTATATTCTAATGTTTTACGTTCGTGACTGAAGAGGGTAAACGAAATGTTAACATCTCGCGACGTACGTCTTCTATCATTACTGATCAACATGGCTTCACTAAAGGCCAGTAGCTTCGGGTTCTGTTGACGTAATAATATTTTGAATGATCTAAGTGGGTCAACCTGGTGACTTGTAATCACGAGGTGTCTGATAGTCGATGATACGTGGGTGTTAAGTTTACCAACGATGGAGAATACTGTAGACTCAAGCTATTTTTTTTGTAGCTATATGCCACTATGTTCCGACTACGTACAATAACTCTTCGTTTATACTATGAAACAAGCTTGAGTTGGCCATTACTCCGTCGATCTCGCACTAAGTATAAACGAATCGATACTTATGAACGTTCGGCCAGGATCACTTTCTAGTTGTGTGGTGAGTTGGGCATGACTAATTCGTAGTCAACGTACAGTAGGGGTCAACATGCCCGTTAAAGTTCACCTCCCAGTCTGCACTATTGACAAGCTGTAACAAGAGCGGTCTTAGTGCCCCCAGTTTTTCTACTGAAAGTGGGTAGGCCGAACAGTCTATACCTGACCTATTAGTAGTACTGACTTCGTAACCACCCATTTTAAACCATTCTTGTTCACCAGCTAGATGTGTGTGTGCAAATGTGAGTTCTAGGTATCAAGGTTTACATTCGTGTTACTTCAATGGTTATGTCATGTGAGACTGAATATATAACAGTGTTTCATGAAATTATGATAACAATAACAACACTTACTTAGGCAAGAGTGACCACTTTCCGGAGTTTGATTTTTTAATACTTGCATACTTCGTGACGATTCCTTTGGCGTCGGTGGTTGTAGTTCCGAATTTGTACCAGCTCTCAAGTAGCCCGTCATCGTTTGTTCGTTAAGATACGGGGTAAACGGTCGACCCGCTCGCAGCGACGGTACATCGCGTTGTCTAGGCAAGCTGGATGGGTGAATTAACAAGTCACGGTCCGGTTTTGGAACATTTAGTGCTTCGTAGTCATGGCTGAACATTCGACTATTCCAGCTGTTGTACCGATTCACAGATTGTTTGCCGAGTGTCATTTCTTGGTCGTTGAGAGCGGCTGATGCCGGTCTGCTAGTGGGTGACAGTGTTGGGCGATAGACAGTAAGTGGCTCGGATCCGGTGGCAATTGTTGTCACTGTTGTGCAGGCCTGATTTTGGGGGATGAAACTGTTTGGAACAGAAGTAAATGAGAGTCGTAGTATTTCTGTAGATGGAGCAGTACTTTTGGGAAGATGGTTATCTGTCCCCTTTGATATTTCGGAAGTTTTTCGATCACCGAAACTGCTCTTTATAATAGGGAAGGTTGGATTCAAACTCAGGTCTGACAAAGCCGCCTCTTCTGAACGTTGTTGCAACCGATCGATTATGCTGATCAGTTCATTCGGTCTATTTATATTGGTTGTCTGTTTAAGTGAAGTTGCAAAGGTTTGATAAGGCTGCTTTGCCATTTCGGACACCTTTTCTTTTACCTGGGTCACCAACCGCGCGTCTGGGGGTGGCTCAGAGTGGCAACGTTTTTGTGTGGGGTTAATGGAGTAGTCTGCGTTTGCTCCAAGTGGTTGAGACATATGTGGTGGTAAGATTGTTGGGTTAGTCACAACTGCGTTTAAGTAACCGGGTTTCTTTGTCACCTTGGGGGAGAAGGTTGAGAGTACGGGAGCCATTAAGTGTCTTTGGTTTTGCGACAGATTCTCGGATTCAAGCAAACGAGCTTCACGTGTGGGGTCACACTGCTGGTACCTTGCAACTGAACCATGGCTGTGAGCGGACAATGAATCTCGGTTAAAAATTTTTGGGGAATTGTAATTCCGTTTCCTCCACGCCTCAAAAATCGTTGAATCTTTGCGCTCAGGGGGTAATATATTGGTTGTGTCTTCCCCAGGCTCTTTGCCAAACTTGGCTTGAACTAAAGGCAAGGGCAAGCGAACGGTTTTCTTGCATTCGACTGGCAACATGGCACCCTTCAAGGTACTGAATTGCAGTTGACTACTTGCATGATTGTTTGGTACATTTGAAAAGCCATCCCAAGAACGTGTACGGAGTCTGGTTCCAATTTGTGACTGATCCGGATGAAGATTGGAGTTGGGCGATTTTGCCAGAAAACCGTTCATTACCTGTTTTTCCTGTTGTTCCATCCTAGCTGCCTTCTAACTGGAAAATCTGGGATCACATGAGAAGAACGATGTCTTATTCAACCTTTAAGAGTGAACGACAGACTCTTTGTCCAAGTCTTTGTATGCCTTTTGTTTCTAGTACCGCTGTTCAGTGGCGATGTTTCCAATTGTACCACTCATAGAATAATCCAGGAGAATTGTAGTAACCACTTTGTTGCCAAATGTGCAAAGAAATTCTGCTGTGATGCGCCGTGGGATGCTGGTTGAAAACTGGCGAATCAGAGGTAGATCGTTTAGATCAATAAATCATATGCATATACATACGCACCATTGTGTAGGTTTACTTATTTCGTTTGTGAACTATGTTTAGTACCAACTACAATTGTATTCGAGTCCACCCAATCGTGTGAATTTGGCTCAGCGGTGTTCTGATTGACTCAGTTGCACTGTTAAGGTGAACTTGTCTGAAAGTATCACTGACAGCAACCCATGTGGCAGTAGCAAAGACGGAGCTACGTGATTGACTGAGAGCTCATAAGAATACCTCATGCAGATGTTGGTATTCCAAAGTAGTGAAGTATATTACATACGCGAACGTACGCCCGCATTTGAGTAAACATTGCCTCGGAAAAACAAATGAACATGCCACAATGTTTTCCACAATGTCTTCCATTTGAAACCCTCATATTTTATCATAATCACAGGATACAAATATGGTTGTTCCAGCCGTGCTGAGACTAGACGACGTTGATAATCTGCTGATACCAATTCCTTTATTCTAGTGGTCACCGTGGATAGTTTTGAATCTGAAATGAACTCCGTCCTGATTGGCGTGTGACTTGTGGACACCCTGTTACTCTTGGTGATCACAGTCCACTTTAGGTTACTGTGCTGCATTGGTTACGACCATGCAGCATCGAGTTGTGGATAACACGACACTTCATGATTCTTCCACACCTTATGATCTGTCAGATCCTTTGTGTAGCACATCAGGTGTAGCAGGTCTGATCGAAAATGTGGGTGGTGCTATTTTTGTGTTACAAGTCAAGCTAGCATTCACTAAACCACTAGATCTATGAGATATGTTGGTGACAAGACAATAATCTGTGTGACTTGCCTGTATTATGTTAACTTCGATGGACGTCATCTTTTATAAACTACCTCGACCTGCTAAGTCTGAACAAGAACGAAACCGGCCATGACCGAGCGTCGATTTGAGACTGATCATCGCAGGTCATGCGTATCATACACTATTTCCCGTTGACACGCGTTTTTCGTATAAAAGAGATTACCGTTCGATTAGGCTGTTACATCACATTACGTAACAATTTGAAAGTTCGTACCTGCAACCACTGTGCATAACGAGGTCATAGCTTGCAGCTTCTTGAATAGCTATTGAAACACCATCAGTTCTGATGGACCGATTAGAGTAATTGTTATCTCCCTGTTCTGATGTTAAAACTGTTGGCAGTCGGGCAATCCCGAATGTAGTAGCGTGCCCTCCCTCCAGCGAGGAAGAAAAATAGTTATCTGCACAAGCACAAGTGTAGTGAGGTGGAGCGATCACGCTATCCTATTCACACCACTGCTATTCAGTAGTGGGCGCGAGATTTTGACACAGAAGTAGCCGCAGGAAAAATATGAGAAGAAACATTGGAGTGCAGCATCGCATGAAATGGATCTTGGTGCGTAGGGGAACGTAAAGGAACTGGGCATTGGCGTCTGTGGCAATCGTGACCGTCTGGGCCCAGTATCGTATTGTAATGACCAAACGCATAACCCGCCTGTTACTTTCCTGAACAAACAGTCCTTGCGCCATCCGCGTTCTTGGCTAACAACACAAGTACGGCAACCGTTTGTGTGCCATATAGATCAGCTGGCCATGAAAGTGTGGCCAAATCGCAGTAATTGCCCCCCTTGTTTAATGGCGCCAGTTTTTGGGTAACTGTTTCAGATTTCATTAAATGTTGTTAGGCAAGACATCTGTGTTATCCTTCCTGTCCATTATCGTCACATCACTAAAAGCGCCACTTTTACAACAGACAGGTCAATGAAACAAATGTGAACAAACATGAGAAGTGATGATGGAAAAGATGTTTGGACAAGCAGAGCAAGGAATTGTTCACTACATCATTCCGTTTTACACACAACACCAGTGAGTCGGCTAGTTGACCTCACATGATATAGTAATAAGCAGACTAGTGTGTCAAACTGTGAGTGAGTTGTAGAGGTGTGCATCACACACAATCGGCGGAATGGAAAATGGGAACATTCGACGCTTCATACAAACAGATAATCGAAAGTGGGTACGAGCATCTATTCAGTTCACTCTCGTTTTGACTCGTTGGTCCTACTTTCAAGTGTGGTCAGCGAACCGTCTCAGTCTTAGTGTATCAATGGCCGCTTGAATAACTGGCGATAATACTGTTAAGCTCATGCCTCACAAGTGTCCATTCATTTGTCTAGACTCACCAAGCGAGGTGACATCATCAACTCGTAAGAGTTTGGGCGTACAGGTTTGTGTTGTAGTGTTTCGCTATCAAACAGAAAACGTAAAATTCGTTTATATCCTGTCCATCTTACATAGTCCATTAGATATAAGATACTGTAGCAAATAGAATCGTTGTTGAGTTTCATAGCAAGAATAAATGTAGAGGTAACATCGTGGACATTATGCTGAGAATGCATAGCTGTCGATGCTCATCAAGACGGTAGCTTTTTACTGCCTCAGAGAACGTTTAGGACATTATGATTTCAAACGACTGAATTCGTTAGGAAGTAGTTGCGGCTAAAATGATTAGTAAAAATTAATTCCTTACGATGTTAATCGATCAACTGTGGGGTAAAAATTATTCATGTTTGCTGTTTTCAAGAACGACGGAAAATACCAGTAGTAAGTAAGCTTTATTAGAGCAACCGTTTCAAGTAACGTTACGGAACACTCTCAGTCCACACGGCCCAGGCACCCGATGCCCGCATGTGATATCGATCGCCTGAAGGTCAGAGCAATCTGATTGGCCGACTGCATGGCTCACCTGCATTCGATTGGACACAGCAATGTTCTACCATTTTCCCCACCCATTTCTGCCATCATCCAGTAAATAAGAAAGACTGAAACAACCGGTTCCTCTTGTGAATCTGAAGTTAGCGGAAAAATTGGCACTGCATGATTTATCCTGTAGCAGTTTTCGTTGTACCTGTGCCGCTTTTTACAGCAGACGAGTCGAACGCACCAAATCTCGAACCACAAGTCACCTACAGAATTAAAACTTGTTCGGTTACTACCAAGGCAACATCAGAATCACACACGGTCCTTTTTGTATACATAAAACAGGGTGGGAGTGTCTGATTGCGAAATGAGTGTAGAACATCACGACTGTTCAGTTGATACTTGCTGGCCGTTAACGCTGATGCCTTCCGGATGTGTACGGTCTAGCTGATTGTTGATTGCGTAATCGTTTGTCGAATCCATTTTGGTAAATGCTCACAAGTCTTGGTCCTACGCTGGTGTCGAAGTATGTTCACTTAGGATGGTTCATTTACACATTATTGTCAACAGACTATTTACTGGATTGGCTAGCTGAGGTTTTGGTTTCTCAACTGGCACCGTGAAGATTTAGAACATTCTGTACGAACCCCGATTTGGCAGCAAGGAATGTGCAGACAGTAGGCGAGTTCAAACGCTGTCCAGCTGAACGATATAAACTATATATCTGGGACAGCAGGTGTAAGATTGCCGTTTTCTTGGGAGCTGTAAGCAGCGGTCACTTCTAGCATCATTCCCGTCAGATATTAATATAAATTCCTTCAGACGATCGTTGTGAAGAAAACTGCTTTCATCTGCCAAGCTGTCATTAGTGTAAAGTCGTCTCACCCAGTCACACAGTATGTGTATCATTTCCTTTTAAAACGCAGTCGCAGCATAACTTTCAAACTACATGTACGGACCAGTCCATGTATTCCTTCAATAAATGGCACTATGAATAGATCCAACTATTTTTTCAAAGAGATCACAATATCCGGAACCGATAGTAAATGATTAGCGGTTGCTTGAATAAAATTGTTCGTGACTAAATGAGCATCATCATACAGCTACCAAAATCCCCAAACCGTCAGGTTTCTCCGCTATTTGCCTTCTTAGTATAACCAAAAAACCACCGGCTATGACGTGACCAACTGATCCGCCCACAGCACCACTATCAACTAAATATAAACAAGAAGTTGCCTCAGCGTCCACCTGCGGAAACGCATAATAGAAGAATTCTTATTTACAGAATATCTCCCTCCGGACAGTAGAGACTGCTCGACTGCTATATCCAACCTGATTAAGCAATCAACACACACTCCTAACGCGCTAATTGTCTTTATAGTGACCATAATTGTGGCAGCACAGACTGAAGAGTTTAAGAACTCCATCAACGTCAATCATGCAAGCGGGTTCAATTTATCCTCTAATAGAGTCACGAATAAGTAGAAAATCGAGCTTTCTTGATAAGAAACATCTTTGCACTAGAACACGAACGCAAGGTGGTCCCTACTCGCGTATATCGACCAAGGCTATCAGTAAGAATTGTGTGATACTTTCTCTGTAGGTCCACTATCAATTATTACATCACCTCTTTGCTTTCCAATGAAATTCTATTTTTATGAGATGTCGTTTTGACAATCTGGTAGTGATCGGCACATTCCGAGTTGAATGGCGTATCAAATAATCCTTTTATCAATTTAATATACTGCTAGTAACTCTGGGTTCAAACATTTGTTAGTCCAACAAGCACTCGTAGCACATAAACAGCCAAATTGGAGATTACACTTTATGTTCCCCAAAATGCAATCGGTGCTCCACAGCTTTCCGGTTTGTATGCAGTCGGGTTTGGACATGAGGTCTCTGAGTTAGGCCTGTATTGCGCCAACATGAATGTATGTCTGCGTGCCATTCAGTATGATATCTACTTAGTTACAGTGGCTCAAAATGTCACGCCTGAATACATTGAAACTAATTTTGCAATAGCTAGCACGATCATTTCTCATTCCTATGGGTCACCAAAACCACCTGGACATCGGTGTTTTTCTGCAGGGTCTTATAAGTGGTATGTGACAGAATTTTGTGAAATACTATCCTCTCTTACCTCCAGCATGCACTCAGTGTCGTTGTTTAGTTTATCATAGGATGGACAATCATGGACTTTTTGATAATTTAAACGTTGTTAGTTGTTTCACCGTTATCCCGGTATTTAATAAAATTAGGATTAGGTTTTCGATTTAGTGAATGTTGACACTCATCGCTTACCATTCGTGGTTTCATATGTGAAATACTTTCATTTCGAAACAAGATGTGTTTCTGAAATTTTGCATCCGCTGGCCGGTCACATGCAGATAAAAAAGATGCGCTTTAAATCAACCATTCGTCAGATGAAACGGCTTGAATTTTACAGCTTTAATATAGACGTTGAAAAGTCTTCCCAAGGCTGTGTATGTTCACTGTGATCAAGACCACCATACATTTGAACCGTGCTTCTGAAGTAGTTATGTTTTCTGGCTGGTAAGTAAACAATACCTTTGGCCAGTGGATAAACCATGAAAACTACGACTGAAACCGGTTAATGCTATTAAGCCTTCGTGTTCTGTGTAGTGATCTAAGTTAGCTTCAGCTGTTCAGTATTATATTATTCTTGTTGTCGTTACAGGAGTATCCGCACACACTCAGTTAAAGCTGTC
>LUCH01003399.1:12273-66999 GCA_013368495.1 Paragonimus heterotremus
AACTTTTCGTGTAATCTCGAAGTAATCTTCTTGGGTTTGGTCCTTGCCAGTAGATGGTCACATCGCGTCCTTGCGGGTCTTGCTGCTGGTTCGCCAAGATATCTTTATCGGCAACCAATACTGCGTTCACGGGTATAGCTTCAGTCGGCAGCTCACTTTCCTATATCGGTCGCAACAGTGCATCATGTATCTCATTGTTCGTGCAGTTGACATGTCCGATGGTAAAGTTGTACCCCTGTAGTCGTAGTGCACAGCGCGCCAGTCGTCCACGTGGATCGTTTGCCGTCTACAGCCAGATCAGGGGTTTGTGATCGATCTCGACATGAAAAGTGGTTGCTATCAGATAGGTCCCCCAGTTCTCCAGTGCCCAGAAGATAGCTAGGCATTATTTCTCCCTGGTGGAGTACTTTCTGTGTGCTTCAGTCAGTAGTCGGCTGGCATACTCAGTTGTCCCCGATGGTTGTGAAATAACTGCCATGGTTCATTATCTTTGATCGACTCATATCTTTATTGGCAGTTAGAATATTCTTTCCAATAACACTTCGCTCGGTTGCTCCAAATCGATTTCATTTGGATCATCCGTAGATTGGTTACATGAAGTCTCTAGCACAGTGTTATGTACACTGGTCGGGAATCGATTCGCAGATTGGAAGAATGGTTAACAGCTGTTCCCGCTGTGTTCAGTCGGCACAAAATCTGACAGCTTTAGTCCTAACCAACGCACTCATGTTTTAATGTAGACGTCCATATTCCTGGTCCACTGAATGAAGTCAACTGTCTTATTGTGGTTGAAGCCTATTCTGAATGATGGGATATATTTCCATTGATGTGTCCAGCGACGATCAGCGTCAAATCTCTAGTCCAACCTTTCTTCTGTCAATCCGGACTTCTCGATAAGCTTGTGTCGGGCGTCGGTACGTAATTCAGATCTGAGCGGTCTAACCAGGTTTCTGCTTCGTGTGACATCGAACACATCCACTTTTCGTTGTATAATCCCCAGTCCAACGTCCAAGAGGAATGTTTTGTCGACATGATTGAACCAGCGTTTACGAAGGTCTGGGTGGGGAGAACTACCTGCAACGTGTTTCAAAGATCAAGCTGTCGAGGTTCGTCCAACATCAGCCACTGCTATGTGTGTGGAAGAGAACTACACAGTCATTTGTGTACACTGGCCTAGTAGACCACCTGATTCTAAAAAAACGTTCAACTATCGACAGAGCGTCATGGAACGAACGTTCAGTGCTGCAAACCAAGTATGTGTCCGAGGCTACATAAGCAAGCATCTGAGCCAGTTAGCCGGATTAATCAATAACTGGAGATTCAGGGTTCTAGTTAGCAAAACAGTGAGCGCCAAACGATGGATTTGCCACGCCAACCACCAATGGCTTCGAAAAGTAAATACCGTCGGAGATCGCTTTCTCCACAGGACATAGTGACAGGTACTTTCAACCTGCCAACAGTGTCTACATGTAGCTCAACTTTAAATACTCCAGCCGATAAGAGAAGTACACAGCTGCAAAACTCGGTGTATAAGGGGGCACTTCAAAACCTGAAGGAGAACGAAGAAATAACGATAAAGAAGTATTCCAAGGCGTTACCAGTGATCCACGTAGATTAGGTGGGCATAATACATTAATGTTGTCTAAAACGTTCAAACTCAAGATCAACGCTGAACAAACAGTTTCAGTTGTAAGCACAAGACTAACTATTCCAAAGACATTATGAAATTTACATCACGCTGGTTTCACTAACTGGAAGAACGTAACGCAATTAAGCCCAAAGGATATACTACTTCTTTAAAAACGCAAACAATGCATTTCACCAAGATCTAGGGTATACTCAGTTGGGACCATTGAACCAATGCACGCTTTCCTCAGTATAGATGGCCTCAGGGCTACATATAACTTCGTCGACCTTTTCTCGCAAATCATCATAAATGATGTCATCCCTGACTACTCAGTCATTGTTTGCAAACATCTCAATTGATGAGGTGGCCACTATTGCTCATGATTTTATAACTACACAAAACATGAGGTGTATGTTTTCTTCGGACGAACTGAGCAAATTAATTTGTTTTTAAACAGCTAATGTACAGTTTCGCTCAAAGAAGTTTACTGTAGATAAATGTACGCAGTCGCGTTGGACAGCCCATAAGGTCCCCTAGTATCAAATATATTTACGAGCTATTTAGAACGGTAATCATTACATAAAATGTGTTGTGCTTCATAGAAGGCACGTAAATCACATATTTTTAAATAATGCATTCAAAAATGAGGTGCTGCAGGTACGCACTAAATTAAATTTCTTGCACAAAATAAACATTTATTTTCCGAACCGAGATTGATAGGTGACTACCTTTCCTGGGTGTCCTCCTGAAAGAAAGAGCAGATGGCTCAACACTTAGGGGCGCATATTACAAGTGCATCTGATTGGATCAGTAGTCCATTTTAACTGTCTCGCACCTGTGTCCAGCAGACGTCACTTTGTACGTACACACTTCAGTAGTACTTCTTAGATTGTCACACATGATGATTTAGAAGTAGACAAACAACTGTTACGCTCGAGACCGTTAGATAAAACCAACCTTTAGCGGCTTATTAATGAATATGCTAAGCCATTTGATCTCAAACCTGTTACCACAACCTTACTGAGTGAAGGTGTTTTCCTGTCCTTACTTGCCTTAGTCACTAACTACTACGATCTTAGCGGACGCAGGCTCGCGTCAGTTGTTAAGCGATCGTACAATGCTTCAAAACTCCTGCTTGTTGAATAGACAAAGCTGAAGCCATCGTTATCAAAGAGGGACTGCATAACTTTCGCAACCAACATCAATGTATTTCGCAGATTCACATTTAACTTGAAAATAACTTGCAGTTGATCGCAACGATCGTTTTCTTAGGTGTTTTTTTTATTTCTTGAATTCATGGACAGTACATCTTCACGATACTTTTGATGCTCTAATTTAGTTCTGGCCACCGCCAAATCTGTCGAATCAGTGATTTCTTTTTGCTTATGGGACATTTGTGCAAATCTTCTCATACAACCTTTCACAGAAATGGCTGAATGACCAGCTGGTTTCCCCGACACTACAAATCATCGAGTTGTGGAGACAATTCTTTTAGGTTTCGGATTAGAACTGAGGGTTTCTGCTTAATATTCCATAAACAACCCTTTGGATTTGAGTAGGTCTTGATCAGGCCATTTCGACTTAGCAGAAGAGTTGATAAGACACAGAAGCAAACGTCAGTAGCTGTAAGAATTAAAAGAGCTTCATATAAAAACTGTTTACTAAATCTGCTTAAGTAGACGATGACTGATTTCACAGACGCAAACTGTCATACCATTGCCACAGATTATTCAGCAGCTGCTTTAAGCGCATCAAATAGTAATACTGTAGAACTTGCTAACTTGTAACAATTTTGGAATTAATGCCAGTCATATAATTTTGTAATCTTTTGACAGCCTAGAATACACCCAGTGCCTCTTTTCGCGTTTATGAGTATCCAGGATCTACTTTCTTCAACAACCAAACGATATAGAATACTGCATATCACTCAGATTTCCAAGCAGTGTAGACTCGTAAAATGAATGCATGTGCGAACAGCGTGATAAATTTATGTAAGCAGCTAACCTAAGTCCCCTAAATATCACCTGTATTAACTTTAGCAGAAGCCTCTCATTTTTCCCAAGTCTATTTCAAAGGTTCGGCTGTTTGTACTGTAAATAATGACTGCGTTTTTGTTACAACGTTTAGTGTGAACTGAGGAAAGTATTGTAGATAGTCTATTATTTAGTCACAACTCACCTTGGCTCTTTGGCGTTGCGATTTCAACCAGTGCGATGTTCTGACCGGAGTCCTACCTGTATCATTCTTCGTATACCGCGAAGCCAACAAATCACCACTTTACTTATTGAATCAAGCACTCAGAAGACATTGCTGCAGTGTTCCTCTATCTGAATCGATCAGGGAATAATCCCTAAGGTCTACTAGTCGTAGCACATACATTAAAGTCGGACTCCAATAGGATCTCTGAGTATGCTCCTGGTTAGGTTAATTTTCGAAATCACATCTCTACTACGCAGGGCATTCATAAATTCGTCTGATTCCCCGGTTTTTGCTGCATATTCCCTCTGCTTCGGAATCAGCAGCAGTCTATAAACACTACGGATGATATACTGTCTTCTTTGTTAATCATAACAATCAACGTGGCTTATACGGATAGGTTAGTCCACCTAATTATGCCATCTTCTATCGGACTGTTAAGGGCATTTTGCCTATTTTCCACTAGTCCGTATGGTACTACCTAGAGCTTCAGGAAAAATGACTCTTCTTGTTCCAACAGTCATGCCTATATATACATAGATATACACTTTCCTCCGATGGAATTTTTGTTTTGATCTACATACTCTTGAAAAGTTGTTTTGATCACGATTCCCTTTAGGAAAAAATAGCGGGAGTTAATCCTTTTCTAGTCAACAGAGGCTGACCTTCCAGGATGCTCATATTATCTTATATGACGACAGCGACCAGCTGAAATCTCTCCAATAGGGTTGTTACTCCAGTCCATCTTTGCTCTAATTTACCTTGCCGTACGAATAGAAACCAAAATCCAGTATAAAGCCGTTACAGTATATCTAGGACTTAATTGCATGGGTTGAAAAAGGAAGCTAGTGAGATGGAAGTAGTCTTTACAAGTCGGACATCAGGCAGAGAATCATTACTCAGGAGATTAGAAAAAATGCACAACCCGCGGACACAGCGCACGTGTATCTGCGGAAGATCAATTGACCGAAGGTCAATACACAAGTGTGCGAGCAGGTTCCCTTTCGATAAGCCACATGAGCTTCGTGTTGCGCTTGTCACATTTTAAATGTAAACATTGTGTACTATACATCCTCTAGTTATGGAGTGATACTTCTAACTTGGACGCTATGATCTCAGTAGTATGGTATTCACTGGTTCATCGATTAAAATGGAGACAACCATGCTAGAACATCCAGATGTTCATTGAATCACTACGGATACTTTGGCAATAACCACATTGACTTCAAAACCTGAAGCTACATGCAATTACGTGATCCACATGACATGGTGTATCACACGGCAGATCACATTGTTCAGGTATGTGAACTGAAAATATAATTAAACAAGTGTGTTTTGGATCACGCTTCAATTGAGCAGTTTGTGACACCCAAAAGATCCTTAAGCCACAGCAAAAGAATATGGCTGTAGAAGAATTGATTACATGTGAAAAACACTCTTCTGTTAAAATTGACAGTCAAAGAGACCGCTTATATGGGATGCTGGGTTTAACGGAGGGAACCTACTAACTTCGATAAGATTTGTAAACTGATGATGAACTCAGTTATCAAACGTATAGAGCCATGACAATTAATATTCCGTACCGTGAACATGCCCAGTTTAGTCATGAGAAGCGCGCAGCAAACAAGCTTGTTTTCAATGTTTCATCATCAAGCTAAATACAACACCTTTATACGGGTTCGACAGGGGCAGTACATCAACAGGTTGAGAGATGGTAATCATTATGTCAAGTTAGTCAGTTTGCCGCATGAACCGCGCACTTAATATTGGTAAGTTCAAATGACCATGAATAAATAGGGAGGAAACACCAGTCATTGAACTGAAGCCATGGTGCAAGCAGTAATAAATAGCGAAGCGTTGAGAGTTCTAGTCCTAAGAAATTCCATCCAGGTCATGCACTACGTTGCAGTTCAACAGGCACAACACCAGATTGTGCACATACCTGTAAGCCCCCGTCGCCTCTGTGAATCATCTATGAACTGTTCATATCTGTTATAAACATTAAACACAACCCAAAATTAGTACACCAGAGCCTTCAAGTATGTGACAAACCTGTGCTTCTGTCCGTAAACAAGCAAACAACGGGACGGTGTCAGTAATGTCGAAACAGTACATTTATGGTAAATTCAAGCATTTATCATTAACAGCCTGTCAGCTTGGTTTGACCTCACGGTGAACCCACATTGAGATTATCCTGTTGCGATAGTAAAAGATGCTTGATCTAGAACTTTGCAAGACATCCACTACACGATATGTGAAAATATGGAACGAACGAAGACGTTATTTTACACGGCTATCATCTATGAATATACTTAGTGGCGGTGCAGCCACAATCTCTCTGATGACACATGATGCACAGTAAGTGCACACGTTTCCAGAACTCATCCCTAGTCACCGGTCTTCCTGACGTTGAGACATGCCTTTTAGTTTACATGTGTACGAGTCGTGATTACTACTCACAAACGAGGTTGCATATTACGTAGCGATCCTAAAAGTCAACTCAACAATGGAGCTAACCTATAGCCTGTCGTGTTAATCCAAGCCAGTTTCTGAGGTCATCAAATGCTCATCATCCTAGTTGATTCTGATAAACCAGATAGAGAGCAAACAGATGGCAATTCAGGCTATATTGTTCAGGACATGTGTCCCTCGATCATCTGAGACAGATGAAATGTAATGGATTAGTAATTACCCCTGAACATTAGGACAAATTTACTGGAGGTTTTTGTTTATTTCATCCTGACAATTAAGTCCACTTTGCAATAGGCTAAGACAGTCACGGCAGCACTGCCCGCAGAAGGTCTAAAGTATATTTTTACGTCAAATCTCTAAACCTCAGTTGTGCACTGTTAAAAATACACTGCTATATGCCGGTTTACAATAAAATGGTTGAAGAAAGAAATACCTTTCAGGAGGGCGCTACGTGACCCTTACTACGTGATATCTGTGTTTTGTGTTGTGTTACCGTTCGGAAGCAATCAACATAAACCCATACATGCAATAACAGTAGTAGAGTGTACGTTACTCGTGGAATGAAAAGCTATATCTTTACAGTTACAAGCAGCGGAGTAGAACACTAACGCCTGAATGAATGCACCACTGATCGATAAAGAAAGGACCAATCAAAACGAAAGACGAGCCCAGGCACGATCGTAGGACATAGGCAGTGATGAGGCGCTGACAGCGGATATTACAACCTTTCTGAAAATTTCTGAGTAACCATCAGTTGGTCTAAACGGCTATATTCCTACAACAACAGTAGTATATTATGTCTACTTTGTAATGAAGCTTCTGTTGCAGGGAGGTGTTCTGAACCAGCCAACAGAACTAGGTTTTATGCGCGTTCATCCGGTTTTACTTCATTTGGTTTTCGCTAAGTTTCTATTTATTTCGTGAAGTTGACCTCAGCCGGCACTTGCTTTTTGCTGTACTGACCTATCGTCACCGTGTACCGTAATCTACAGCCTTCGCCCAATAAAACACGCGATTCCTCCTAGTAGGCGGTATACATATTATGGTCCGTACAAATGTGGCCGAACCTTCGACGATGTTAGTAGTGAAATAAACCCATATCTGCGACCTAGTTAGCCCACTCTTTATGATCCTGTTCGAGTCAACCAAATGAAATGCTGCAACAAACTTGCTTGGTCTGAGTGCAACCGTTTGTTCCAACCAAGATCGATAGCTGCCGGTTACCAGATTCAGATACACAAAATCTGAGACCCGGCTGTGTTGAAAGTATACCCATAGTTATTCAGCTGGCAATTGAATGGAGTCGAATATTCACCGTTTATATCATGCGACGTGACTTACAATATATCATAACACGCAGGAAAATACCTAACAATAATCATAAACATTATTTTGGAAAACTGACATTCCTCCACATCTGATGCCAGAAATATACACAGCTGTATTTTTGGAAATGTTCCGCGCACAACGTGTACAAGTCTTTCGCTGGCACTGCCAGTTTTCGGTTCATCTGATGCTGAGGATTGCCATTACTTATAACAAGTAAATTTTCCTTTCCGGTTGATGGCACTGAAGTCACCGAGTAGTATATAACCCAAGGAGGTTTATATACTCATAGTAGGTCTCGCTTCTCTTATCGTCCGATTCCTGTCGCACATGAGAAGATCAAGTGACCCTTCTCACCCCAAGGCCCATTGTGATAATCATACTGCGGAATACCTAACAACGAATTGCAGTCAGGTCGGATAAACAACGAAAATAGAATGAATGGAGTTGATTCAGTGAAATAAACCGATGCAAGAAGACAGTATACATGACACAGAATATTACGGCCAGGGCATCAACAGTGAACACCACTCGCTGGCTGACTAAATTTCATTGTCCAGTGGAAATGTGCTACACTGACAAACTGGGTCAGGTACTGTGCCAGTGATCCTGACTAGTCATGTGACAATCATATTACGCGTTGACATCCATCAGGCCATCATAACGACTCAGCAGTTTGAAGATTGCGGAGGGAGCTAAACTGAACGAGTCTGACAGATGAAGCGAATGTGACATTTGTAACATGCTTTACCATATTTTTGTGGAGCATCTTCTAGTACATCGGGATTGTTTCGCCGTTTGTCGTAATATCACTGTCATATTGTTATGTAGAGACTGAAGCTTGACTTCGTATAACAGCTTACGCGTATAGATGAGCCGTCAAGCGAACTTGGACAGTATGATGAACATAACGGGGTCACTCGTGAGTGGCAAGCCAATGAGTGAAGGTCTAGTGAACTACATTGCCCTGGTCTTCTAAGTTGAGGGTTGGTATAAGGTTGGCATCGTTTATTGAAAGTGCCGTACTTGTTGTTGTACACTACTTCCAACCCAGTGTCACGTGATACAGGCTTTTGAGGTCAGGGGTTTGGTGGGAACTTTAATCTTTCTCGTGTTTGTGTTGAGCGTTCTGATAATATATCAGCCCATGTGCGACTATGAACGCTCAAAACACTACCAGTTTTGCACCGCGTCAACCGTCTCGCAGTATGAAATAGATTACCGTATCTACGACAAACAACCGGTGGGTGGGTGGACAGAAATATGCTTTCAATGATCTTGCATGCTATTCTACTCAACTCTACTCTTCTATCACAGTTTGGTCCAATTTCTCATGAGTATTCTGTGAATTTCAAAACAGATTTTTCCGACTGTGGTAATGCCGTTCCGGTGCTTTTTGTCTTTTACTATCTAGCCTTTGATTTTCATCTACCAGTGCTTAAGTCTAGAATGGGAGTTAACATTTCAACTCCTATAGTTCATACCCTGGAATGGTTGAGTCGACAGGCTCCCGTTCCTTAAATCTTAGACCTGTTGGAGCCAGAAGTCTGCTGAATCTCAGCGACTAAGCTCCAGAGGAGTAATCGATGTATTTAACGGTCGCCCGCAATTTCTAGTCGATACCAGTTGCAAATTACGGATGACTACATGACCATCATTATAGGTCAAGTTGGAGTATGTATAGTCTATAGCACAGCAGTAGCAGCCGCAATGGTAGATTGGATTCCCGTAGGAAATAAATTGTACGCTGTGTGCTTGGTAGATTCTATTACGAGAAGCTCTGGAAGGAAAACCCTCAGTAATGTTTTCATTGAGTCTACGTATGCTCCAGCTGACCATAGTTACATCGATTTCAAATATATCATTTTTCTGGATAGGGTAGGATTCTTCAGGTAAATATATAGTTCGGCTACTGCCAGAGATACGGAGGTCTACGTTGATAAACTTGGAGTAGCCGAGTCTTGTTTGGGTGATAGGTTTGGACAGTGTTTATATGCTCATATAATGGCTATTGTAACTGTGTGCCGAATACAGACTATCCATAGCCAGCATTAATTTTAGACACCGTAGGTATCATTGTTATACACTGGCACCCTGTTTGCCGGAACCAGACCTGGTCCCAGCTAAACTACATAGCCGCTAGTTGTGGAAGGCGTAGCTCCATTCAGGACTGCCATTCTTACCGCAGCTCACAGTTAGACCCAGACCATATATTGGAACGTTGTTGACCCACCGGCCGCAATGATTGGCTGTTGAGAAATTCATCAAACCGTCAGTAAAGCATAAGTATAGAAGTAGTCTGTAATGCAGGCTAGACGATCTAACAGGTAGTAGACATAAATCTCACAGACTTTTCGGACAGCAAGTGCTATTGTACGTGACACAATGATTTGAAGTTTACCAAACGTTTATTTTCATGACCTTCCTTAGAGCTGTTAGACGCCAATCGGAATATTCCTCATTGAGGTTCATGTACAAAACTTGGAAGAGAAATCGATAGGACGCTGGGAATAACCTGATTGTTGATCGCGAGGCTAGGCTAATAAGGAGAGTAGGTAAGACTGCAACCGCTTTTGCTTTAGAAGAAGCTAGCAGGTTCTTCAAATCTCTCCCTGTTACTGGTCTGGGCATCCACCTTTTAATGCTACTACCGAAGCAGATGACACAATCGTCCACAATAAGCCCAGAAGGTTAGATCTCCAAACAAAAAATTCTGAGACCAGTTTAGCCGTCCTCGTGTTTCTGTCGTGTTACCGCCACAAGCTGGGTTTGAGATTTGGAACCGCTCACAAAAACTTGAGTTTACTATTGCACTTACGCTTTCAAACACAAAATGGCTGCCGACTTAGATGACCTCGTGTAGTCACTTGGCAAAGAAGATAATGAGTGTTAGCATATGCCTTGACTTAGTGGGTTTAACTATCGTATACGACTCATAATGTTGGATTTAATCGATAGTAATTCTCACCTTCAAAAAAGGAACCGAGGACTCATAAGAAAACGACAGTGGAATAGCTCCACTATAGCCATTACCAAGGTTTTAGTATTCAGTATGTCTTCTCGACTCACTGAGTTTGGAAAATCAGACAATGAGGAAGAATGGACAAGGTTTCATCCTGGAAGGAAACCTATTGACCAAATTTTACTCAGTCGTTTCATTAATTATGGGCGGCCGAGATTGTCATTCTGCGCTACAATCTTTCGAAAACCACGGGAGAATCAACTTAACCACAGTCATTACTAGGGTAATTACTTCCGGTATATCTCATCGATTTACTGCAGCTCGAAAAGCATAGAGTAGCGAAACACAGATACTCACTTAAACGCAAGGTTGTACCAAACAAGAAGATGGGCACACTATCGACACTTTATTTTCATATTTCATCACAGATTAGGGTATACGATGAAAGGTCTAACAGTTTCAGCACCAGGAGATGCATGCGTCAAGGATAATTCCGACTATGCCGGCGACAAGGTGTTGTTTGACCATTTTCAAGCAATACAGACAATCATAGACTTAACCTGACGCTCTGCTGCATATTTTTGCCGTGAAGATGAACGACCACACCACACCAGTGCGAAGACATATTTGAGTAATGAATCGGCTGGGGAAAATTACATGAGGAAATATTGGAGTGGATTCT
This sequence comes from Paragonimus heterotremus, assembly GCA_013368495.1. Taxonomy (NCBI): domain Eukaryota; kingdom Metazoa; phylum Platyhelminthes; class Trematoda; order Plagiorchiida; family Troglotrematidae; genus Paragonimus; species Paragonimus heterotremus. Next base: position 23,539 of record LUCH01003399.1, read on the forward strand.
GGCAAGAAATGATGTCTTCCATGCATTAACTTAGTATTGGCAACCGTGGCGTCCCTGAATTAGTGTCATGTGTCGATGATTGTTTTTGTTTGAGGTGTTATTGAAGCACATGTCAAGTGTGTTGGTTTTCTGAATAAGCGACCACTGCACCATCAACGTACTTGGTTTTCAACAATTCGGACAGCGTTTTTCAACTTCAAAGTGCAAACTGCTTCTAAAGGATTGTTGTGTTTAGGTAGATATTATGTTGGATGACGAAGCTAATGAGGTTAGTGACCAGCCGGTCTACTGAGGAGGTGGAACCCGCAATGTCAGGGGAATAGTGAATAAAATAGTGGCACATATCTTCACGAGTAAGGTGGAGTTCGTTAATCTGGGAGTATTACTCGGAAGTTCAAGGTTTGCGACTATAAGTCAACTGCATAACTGCGAAACGTAGTCTCTCAGAGATCAAAACCGTCCTGACCTTTTCGACTATCTTGAAGTGGTGGTCAGGCCTGTGTGTGATTTTGACCTGTCGGACTGTGCTGATTATGACTTCGGTCCTTGCAGATTCAACCACTTCCGATTTGCCAATGGAGAGCAGTCAGGAAGAAGGCAGATGCGTTCGTTGTGTTTTGGTTCGGATTGATGTTTTGTTTCTGACTAATCGGATTTTGTGTATGTTATAGGTTTGTCTTTGTAATATTATTGTTCCTGTGTGTGTGCCGGATCTCTTGGGAAGTGACTGTCCAGACTGTTCTAGGTGGTTGATGCTATTGCGTATGTATGTGTGCGTCATCTGCTGCTTTGTGCCACATGCTTCTGAGCCGAAAGCTTCGGTCGAGGACCGTAATCACTTTCTTGTCTAAGTCTGGGCGTTCTGACAATATCCATAGCCCACGTAAACCAAATACTATACTGCACCGGCCCTCGCGCAGAGTAAACCGGGTCACCCTGTCTGCTGCATATCGCAGGGTAAGTAGGCGAAAATATGATACTGACAGACAGTGACTCTCGTACTTCCCCTCCAACACGAATCCTCCAGCAGATAATCCTCACTCAAGTCTCAGTAACCCGAAGACCCATCTGAAACCGGCCCGAGGACACAAAATACTCCGTTTTGGAATATGGAATGTGTGCACGCTTCTGGATCGAGCCATCTCCACAGGACGGCAAGAATGGCGTACTGCAGTGACCACGATGGAACTGCGTCGCTATAGAATCGAGGTAGCAGCACTGAATTAGACAAAGCTTGTGGGTGGAGGTAAGTTGCGGAAAGCAGTTGTCGAGTGCACCTTCTACTGGAAAGGTTACCCGGCAGACGGTGCTCGGAAGCATGATGTCTGTTCCGCAATCACTGGTCACACCAATGCGTTTGATGATAGGCGAACCGTAGGGCACCAGCCTTCGAACGTTGTCCATGCGTCTGTGACTCGGTCGAGGTAAGTGTGCTACATTTGTTGGTGTTTATGGTCCAACTATGTGTCACACTAATCATACAAAGGACGAGTTCTGTGATCAGCTGTCCGTTACAGTCTGGTCGGCGCCAGCCAGTGAATGACTGTTTGCTCTGAGTGACTTGGACGTCAGAGTCGGGCGTTACTCGGTAGCTCGACCGTGAGTCCTCGGACCCTACGACACTGGCTCAGTCGATGAGAACGGTAATCGTCTGCTTTATCTTTGTGCTATTCACGGGCTGGCTATCACAAGCACCCGATTCCAGCTGCATGTGAGCGACATCAGGACAGTGGACTCGTCCGCGAAGCGGTCATCACCATCTGCTTAACTAAGTGATTGTGCGGCATCGTGACATTCGTGAACTGCGTAGCACGCGACCGTTGCGTGGTGCTGAATGTAGCACAGATCATAGGCTGGTCAGAACTGAATTATTTCTCCATGTACGCGTCTGTTTATTGTAGAACCTCCGGACAACTGTAGAAGTGGGGTGTTAAACGATTGGACAACTGCGAGATGAAGATTGTTTTTCAGCGTGCAGCTGCCGTTCGTTTGCGAGAGGCTCCTGTATCAACTACTCCCGAGGATATGTGACAAGTCATCAAAGAACGGATCACGGCAGCAGCCACCGAGACGATCGGTTTGGAGCGTCAGGACCGACAGAACTGGTTCGAGGACAACAACGTGATTTCTTTCTGAACTGGTACGAGAGAAGAATGCAATGTTTGCTACCCACCTCAATGAACTCAGACAATGAAGCGAAGAAGGCCAAGTTTCCGAGTACCCGTCGTCAACTGGTCGAACATGTTCGCGGAATCAGTGACAACAGATGGAGGGAGCAGGGTGAGTGGATGCAAGGCTTCGCAGATTCTTGACGTCACAAGCAGTTTTATGACTCGTTCGAGACGATTTTCGGTTCAGCCGTCCAGTCTACTAAAGCACTGGCAGACGTAGACACCGGCCGTTCATGTACCCAGCCAGAGGGCATCATAAGGGTTTGGCTCAAACACTTCGGTAGCTTGCTAAACCACCTTGCTAGCATTGCTTAGGTGAACGTGAAGAGCCTGCCGCGACAGATAATCAAATATTCATTTGCTCCCACCACGGATTTGCTGGAGTTGCAGACAGCGATTGGTCAACTGCGCTACGCGGACGGTGCAAACGGAAATGGACTCCCAGGTGAGGTTCAGAAGAATGACCGACCAGCGCTGGAATGTGCGTTGCTCCAGCTGGTTCACTCCATCTGGGAGCACGAGCTGATGCCGCAATAATGCAAAAATATCCATATCATGTGCTTGTTCAAAGGTAAGGGTAGCAAACAGTACCTCGAAAATTATCGGAGTATAAGGTTGTTGAGCTGCACGGGCAAGGTGCTGGCCAGAATCCTTCTAAACCGGTTACCTACGGATGTAATGGAGAAGAATGTTCCTGAGGAGCAGTGTGGTTTCCGAGCAAGTCAGAGTAAAATCGACCTGGTGTTCGATGCTCGACAAATTCGGAAGGAATACCGGGGACGAAACCAGCCCCTGTATGCCCTCTTCGCAGAATTCACAAAGGCCTTCGATTCCGTGAACCGCGAGGCGCTGTGGACGGTGCTAGGTAAGTTTGGATGTCCAGGTAATTTGGTCGATATGATTAGATTGGTGCACGTGGATATGAGGGCGAAGGTGCAATCGTGTGGATCTACCTCTGATAATTTCGACATTGTCACCGATGTGAAGCAAAGTTGTGTGCTACCCCCAGCCTTAATTAGTTTATATTCGACTGCCATGGTAACGGTCGCCTTTCAGGACTCTGGAGAAGATGGCGTTGAGGTACAATACCGGACTGATAGGCGTAGGAGCCCTTTGGCTTCAGTCACTGTGACAGGCCAATCCGTTTCGGTTGTCGTCAACCATACGTTGTAACACTCGCAACAGATGACAAAAAAGTTAGATGACGATGAGATTAAGAGGAGGAGATCGAATAGTGAATGTCAAACGATTACACAGACCTTACGCTATATACTAAACATACACAACCAGATGTCTGCCGATTGACTTAAGGTGCATGGCAGACAGATGATGATTTGGTGTAGAAAAGTAAATTTGATTACCAAAGTGGATAGAGTTCGTTTTCCAAGGTTCGACCATCACGACTCACAGAGTCGTTGACTACTGACCACTTAGGGGAGAGATTAGCAAATCAGGCACACGAGGTGTAAATATTGCCATTTTTTGGCCGAGTCATCGGTAACATATAATTAATGACACTAGGAAGTGTCTTGTTGGTCACATCTTACTTCTAGTTTTAGTTCGGTTTGTTGGAATTGGTCCAACAGATTAATACCCAGTCTGTAGTCATTATCGAAAACTGATTGACAATAAAAAAAACAAGGACTCAACAAGTTTACCCTCGTGTATTGATAGCGACCTTGGAAAGTAGAGTGTACAGAGAGGGCATGTCAAGATAGCGGGACACGGAGCGAGTTGTGATTGTAGCCTCAGGACGAATATTATAAAAGGGATAACTTGACTAAAACAAAGTATGTAAAAAACCAAGATCATCAAAAATGTACATATGAATGCGACTGCCGAAAATATCATTTATCATAGTCGTTACAAGTTGTTCGTTTGAAAGGAAGATGCATCTTGATAGTTTAATTTCAGACACAGATTCTTTCATTTGGTAATCAGGTCTCAGTTCCCACTTTTCTTTTGTTTTATAGCCAGGGTTTGTTCTTCTTTCATGGTTTTATGAAGGCTACGTTTCTGTTTGATTCACTGATGATGAACTTATTTTGTAATTAGCGTAAGCATTTTGTGAAAACTTTCAGAATATTAGTGTTGTGACTTGGAAGGATGTGACAACCCTGTTTAATAGAAAGAGGATTTTGACATCAAAGCTTCCGGTGTTCATGTAAAATTTCCATTCTCCTGTAAATTATTGTGAATACAGGAACACTGTTCAGCCTGCATTCCAACAAAGTGCTAGTTCAATACGAAACGTTGCAGTTGTATTTCATGTGGGAGATTTTATTTCAGAATGGAGTGTCTCTATAGTTAAGCGAGTAAAGTGTGAGAAAAGAAGGCACATCCAAGCTGTGTGTCGAAATTGCAAGATATACTGGTTTTTTAGGACCAACCACAGCCAGATGACGACGATCGTTGCGGTTACCATCCTAATAAACGTGTTGGATATACATTAGAAAAGTTTTACTTTGTGCTGTTGATAAAGCTCACTAGATACATAAAGTACATAAAGAACTTTTCGACTCATTAACGCAGTAGTTTGGGTTGATTCCGTATTTTCCAGAAAGTCCTCGTCGGTTGGTTCAGGGAACCTGTTTGAGTAGAATACACAACCTTACTAGTCATCTATGTTCCACGGAACTTGAGAAAAAATACAGAACTTGCAAGGGCGACTCTAGAAGCTTCTGGGCGATCAAAACGTCCTCAGATAAATTTGACTCCAATGCGATCCCCTTATGTAACGAATCATGAAACTTTCAAGTTAGTCCACGACATGGATAGATAAGTTGCTCTCTCGCTAGCTTTTGTGATGTGAAAGTCAGGCACAGCTTTTTTCACTTACATACTCTCCTAATTGGGTACAGAAATTGTGAACCTGTTCACCGAAACTGTTGTGAACGTCCTAGTTTTGCTAATTATTTGTTGAGTAAATATGTGTCAGCTGGTGGTGACAATCTGATAAGAGCCATTGGGGTTTTCATTATGAAGTTCATGAGTTCAGTGGAAGTTATCTGTTCGAAATGACGATTTTCAGAAACTCCTGACGAACTGTTGAACTTTAATGACATGACTGATATATTATCCTCACTCGAAAGTGTTCTTAACAAATCGTATTTTGGATGCCTCGCCACGGATGAGATAAACTCTTCAGTTAGACTATCAAACTAGTGGCATAGTATCAGTTCAAGTGTCGTACTTAAGTCAAAGTATCATATATTGTTAGCATAAATCAAATCAAGAATTCATGCAATTAAATTTGCTTCGATTGACTTTTACTGAAGCCTGGAAACAAGCGCACACTGGGTATCGTGATCGTCAAGCAGGTAATTGGTGCGTGTTTAGTGATTAACTCGTGTTGGGTTGCTGTTTGCGACTTTTCCGACAGTCGGCTTTACTACTCATGCGTATCGTAGTGTTCAATAAAGGAGATAAACTTGGCGTAGTTTTTAGTGGAGTAGTGACTATGCATTGGAGACGAGTTGAATGGGAACATCTTTTTACTGATTTTGGACATTCATTAGCAAAGTAAACAAGTTTCGATAAGTGTCAGTTGAACAGCGCAATCACTCACTAGGCGAGCCACGAACAGACTTGGACGATACTACCTAACAGCAAACCTTCGAGAAGACTGTTGTATACTAATATGTTGTGTCTTCATTTCGCTGAACACAGCTTTTATCGAGGAACGATCTGATATCCAACAATGGACCTGTTCCCGACTTATGGAACGCAGTTCAAATGTAATAAGAAGATAGATCAGTCTGCACCGAAACCCCATTTGTTCCGCCAAAGATAAACAACTGTGCAGATGATGCAAAGGCGTTGGATAATTCGAATGAAATGTGACATCCAAACAGACACTAGCCGAAAGATAGACGAGATTTCATAGAATCGGAATTTCTTTCAAGTTGCAAAGAACGTGAATCATCTAAAGATATTCTGTGAAGCCTTTATATGATCAACGGTCCACAAAAAATCGAGGTTCTGTTCAACAACCTTATCAACCTGTTTCAATACAATAATACCTAGCTGTTTTATACAGCGGATTATATGAATCGCAAGATGTTTGTCCAAAAGAACAACTCCGGACAGATTTGAGCAAATCCATTAACAATGCAGTTGTTGTAAAAACATAGCCGATATCGCCCGCCAACATGATCTCACCCAAACTTTCTGTGTAGGGATAACAGATCCAGTTTTCCACCTCCAATGGGATGGACAACGGTTGATGGACATTAGTAAATTTCAAGTTAAACATCAATCCCATTTGGTCGCAGACTTCCCATTCAAATAGAACTTTTAGCTACTTTCGAACAAAAGCACTAAAACGAAGTCCCATTCCTGTAAAGGTTGGCCATCTGCGCCAGCAACTTTAGTTCCGGGTATGCACTTGCGAGGCAACCATGTTAATCACTGCATCACTAACTTCAAATTAGATGCGACCAAACGATTAAATCTGAACATTCAAGCACTTTCACTAGTGAGTAACGATCAGGCTGCCTGATTGTCTTCATAGGGGACACATTTATTGCCTGGTAACTCCAGTTGATAACCCCCCTGTTAGGAGTTCCGAGTCAAGCCGAAATCTTTGAGTTCAGTCAACCTTGTGAGCATTATCATTAGGTTATAGATGAGCAATTGGGGATATGATCACCATAGATCGAATAACATTCACTGTTCGGTTTTCGCACCCAGCCGGACTTTTTAGGCGACATCTGACGAAGAGAGGCACTGGTTTTCCGTGAATCAGTCGCCATTGGATTACACCATCCTATTCTTTGTTTACGTAAGTCTGTGTGAGTTCTGCAGTTGGGGCCAAAAGTTACATCATTGGCCCGCGCCCCCGCGCAAAACTTGACTTCTCATTTTAGGAAACAATTGCGTGCGGAACTTCAAACTACTTACTATGGATATTGGTGACTCGTCACTGAAGCTGTTAAACCACATATAGTTGGAACTTTGTAACGCCATAAACGGACCCGTAATGTTCTGGTATAACTCTTTTCTGAGCTCTAAATGGTGTTTGAAATTCGTCGAACCTGTACAGTTATACTGAGTTGGTGATCACCTGTTTGTCAGTTTCTTTTAAAAGTACGGTCATAGCACCCCTTGAATGGATGCACCAAATAGGAAACAGGGATGTAGGGCGTAAACGCCCGATCACCAAGATTGGTTCCGCCACTTTGTCAGACTGGTACGGTCAGTCCGTCGCGTACACCTAAAATAACATATCACACGCGGTCGAACGCTGCTGTTCCGCAAAGTCACACGTTCGTGTTCAAGTGCGCTGTTAACGGTATGTAGTGGCGACGATGACAAAGCGCAGTCAAGTTCGACAAACCGTCAGAATTTGGTGTACGAGAGTGGAAGTTGGATAGTCCATAAGTCAACTGGTCTCAAGCAAACTGTACAACAGTGGACAAAGCGTTTCCAGAAACAAAACAGTTTCAAACTTCAAAAGTGGTTAAAGTACGACACCCAAGGTCGAATTATCACTGTATGTAAGAATGTGGAAAAGTTACTGAACCGGTTGACAGTATGATCATCAGTCATTAAAATGCACTAACATGAGGATGTTTGGGACTGTCACGCTTCTTGAAACGTGTAATCCACGAATGCGCAACCATTCTGTTAACATTTGACCTTGTCACCATCAAAATTCCATTTTTCCTGCACGTAATATGACTACCATTAGCTAAAATTGATTGTTTGGCCGTCAGAGTCACCGGACAGTTAAAAGTATATGGAAACGCAAATTTGTTGCATACGGATTCCGTGAGCGTCGCGGAGTACAACGTTATCCCGGATGAATTAGTTAATGCGTGTACACAGTGAAGTGAATGCACCCATCCGATTGAACGGCAATCGGTCAATTAACATCTGTCCTCTGCGTCTCAGATATGTTGAGTTCGTGAGAGCGACTTTTCCACCCCAGATGCACAGCTCAGTGAGGGTATTCGAAGAGACTTCTACTTGGAAATTTTCATTTGTTGTGGGATGTGTTTTCCGTATTTGGTTGGACATTCAATTAAATGGAACACTACAATGAGACATCGTGAACCCGTTTGATTATTAACAACGTAACAGTATCCTACCCGCAATCCACGTAAGCTATGTGTGCGTTACTTTTGTTCAAACAACCTCAATAATAATAAATAGTCAATCTTGCTACCCAGCATACCAGTTCGTCCAAAGACCTAACCCACGGCCTATCAGCACAGCTGGTACGATTTTACATAGGGCCATAACAACTCATCTCAATGGGGATCTCCATTTCTGTGAAGTTGCTTGTCGTGTTTAGTGACTGCGTGTGACGCGCATAATCCCATATGTATGGCCTGTGAAGGCAATCGCTCCTTTGTAGTTGATGACAATCGAGAGCGGCTAACAAATTGTTTGGGCATGTTAGTAACACCAAATACCTTACAGATACTTTCGCTACAGTACGTCAAACGGGTTTCCTTTTTGTGTGTAACCAACCGACACCATTACACGGTATAATGGTAGAAGGTTGTTTGACATTCTTTTGTTCTCAAAGAAATGATAAAGAAAGTCGCATCATTTACCTCGAAAACACCATTACGCACCATGTGTGGATGCGCACTGTTTCCAACTTACAAATACGTAAGCGCATAGCGTCAACTGCACACTGGATAGGCTTATCACGTGTTAGCCTACGCATGTTGTGAGCTGTGATTTCTGATTCAGCTTCGCTGAGGACGTAAGCTATATCGTTTAGCAAGCCGACTGAAGGCAATATTTGAACTTCTAAGAATTAGAAATTTCCAAACGGTTTCAGGAGTCGAGGGGTTTTACTGAGCGTTTACTGAGAGATTCACTAGTAATGCACAAGGATTGAATTGAAAGAGACGAACGCAAAGTTGTTCAGTTGATGTCAAACTCAACGGAGTGTTATTCAAAGTAGAAGTCGGTGTTAGGCATCTCTACAGTGACCAGATAACACAATAAGGGAATGTCCCTGACTGAACTGGCGAATATCTCAATCTTCATCAACCCTGAACACATGCAGCGTGGAAAAAAGTGAGCCGAGAATCTGGTCTTGTGAAAATAAAAGATGAGAATAGTTGAGCTTGAGTAATAGTAGAAAATTCGGTTTGGATGACCGTGATGAGTAGGGTGGACGGATATTCGCAACTCCACCACCTCGAAAACACAAGCGAGATACCGGGCTCAACCACGACTCTTTAGGCGAAGCCTTAGCAGTGTCATCTCGTTGTTCTATTCAGTATCACCACTTTTCCTACGAAATACAGTTAACACAGTCGCAACCAAATGAGAACGTTCACGACGTTTCATTCAGCATAGTTAACCTTGAGAACATCACTATCAACCTTTGCTTATTTGCTACAACCGTAATATACAAAGTCAAATTTGTCAAAATGTGTCACACGTTGAAGTTCATATTTTGGTAGGTGTGACTGAATTTAAATGCTGGTGGGTTATCTTCCGAAATCAGGAAGAACTATAGGTCCCGAAACCAAATTTTCACCTCACATGAGGACGAGTGTGAAGATTCTCTGGGCCTTTGGATAGCCGGATTTAGATCAGAGAGTACGAACCGCCACTGCGAGAGACGTATCCGCGTGTTAGCCTCATCTGATTAGTAACGAAGACCGTAGAGTTTGGAGACGTATCGTGAATATACTGAAGCGCTGTCGTCGTTTGTCGACAAGACTACACGAACGACATGCATTCTCAGTCCATTCAACAGGGGTACCATAAAACCGGCGACAAGAGTGGTTGCCGTAGGCGGAGTGATTTCAGGTTTTTCTATCACGAAACCACATCGCATTAGACCGAATACCTTGCAAAAAACCGACTGATCCGTAACCTATCTCGAATGTATACTAAAACGAGAAATTCGACTGCCTCGATACTGGATAAGCTGAGAAACTCAAAACGAAACGTTTTAGAGAGGGAATTTTGTTTACCCAAACCAATCAAGTCATACGATCGAGTCTTCTTATTAACACCCACCAAACAAGTCGTCGACTGCATAGATCTTGAAACGGTTCGTCAGCCGAAAGTAGCATCGAAGAATCTAACCCTAACGGACTGTACAGAAAAGCAACGCAATTTAACACGCCTGTAGTAGTATGACGAGCATCCTGAAGTTGAGAGAAATAACTTGCTATGTTACATCTAAAGCCTCTTAATACTCACACTTTTCAACGGTAAGATCGACAGATTTGCATACCTTACCTTCAACTGGCTTGTCCCAGGTAAGTATAGAACGGTACGTAACATATGTACGGGGCACGTCATCCGAGTCTAAGTTCCTTATGTAACCCGTGTATTGAGCTATGATTGTAGCATGCCTCGACTTTAAGCCAGGATATTGAGCCATTATCCAAGTCTACGTATGAATGGCTGACTAACCTCACAGGCGTGAATTTTGAGCGGACACCAGAAGAAGACGGTCCACGTCTTCTACCCTTAGCGGTAAAGTAAAGCAGCCCTCACGCGACACTGGGAACTGGGTTTTCATTTCTTCATTGTGCTTTGCCGGCTTCGTTGAAACAACTTCCAGTATAATGTGTCTGCAACAGTATGCAGTAATCTCCGTTGTAGTTCAAAGTTTTGCGAGATCGACTTCACCTCTCTGGCCTCAGGCAACATTGTTCTCGGTCTTGGTCGTGCTTCCAGGTCAGAAAACGTTTGAAAAGTTAAAGAAACCCAAGAAACTCCCTTCATCTCTTCCCAGACGACCATTCTTTATCCAGATGCCTGCCAAGTTGTAGGGACCATGGATACCGGAAGCATATGAGGCAGCGCACATCTTATCAACCATGGTGGGGACATTTCTATAGGAGTAAACTGATTAGAAAAATATAACTTGTTAGGAATAAGTGATAGCCCTGAGCACCACGGAATGATTGTTCAATACGGGAGATAATAGATTACGGGAACAACATGGAGGCATCGTACTGTGTCTCGACGGCCATTTTTTGGATAAATGACTAGTCCCTGGAACTGCGAAACACAGAGTGCCAACTGCATCACGATCGGTAGCGTCTTTATTCAGGGTCCCCACTGAACTTTCCTCGGCTGCGCAATATTACCTGAGAAGATGCAAACGATCCAACAACATCAACGGACTGAATTTTAATGTTCGTCTGTAAAACTAAGCAATTCATATATAGCTAAGACATTGTAATATTAGCCAGAGATCTGAACGCTCATATAAGCAGGCTATCCGCTGACCAGCATGACTTAGGTAGCCCACACTCTTACGGTACTCGTCGAACGGCCAATGGTGTGGCACTCCTGTGCTAATAATGGTCTGTTTTTGGCAGGTACTAATTTTCGACGTCCCAGGCATCAGTGCGCTACTTAATGATCGTGGACACAGATTGACCACATAGCCATCAGCTATCGTTAGCATGGATGACAACACAGTAAGTCAACCTGAAGCACTTGCATGGATTCAGATCATCCAATGTTGTGTGTCAAGTTCGTTTCGGACATTGGTGGGAGGCCATTCCATCGTCGACCACAAAGTGACGTATATGAACCAGTATGGGCACAGACGCTTACCACTGTGTGTGCTTGTCTCTAGTCGAGGTCCCCATCCACCAGACAACATTAAACCACATTGGGCACATATACGGCGTGCAATTCATGATTGGAGTACTGCCGCGTGTGACACTACAACTTGTTTAGCTGTCAATCCTTAGGTCTTTACACGATCACTGGAACTTCTCGACGCTCGCCGGAATATTCCAACCAGCAGCTGTTGTATAACAGGCAGTTTCGTTGTGGATAGTATACTACTAACAGGCGACGTTCAGAAACAAAATGGCAAGCTCCCAACGCCAGGAGAACGACGAAAAAGAAGAGACTATCGGAGTAGTGTGTGCGCGATGTGGGAGAAGTTCCACCAGGGAGAATGACAACGTATTGCCTCCCAATGTATGTGAATGCATGTCTGCCGTGCAAATGTGTGTATGTGTTTGTGGCTCCATTTCTAACATGACCTGTGCGGGAGTTCGCGCAATAAACGAATTCGCAGGTCAAGCGTCTTTTGCGGTCACAACATAGCGAGTACAATTCCGTCCGAAAGGCTGCTCGCATGAAACTCCGGAAACAACTACGAGAGGATCGCTAGGCTTGATGGACAGAACATGCTACCGAGATGGAACAAGCCGGTGCTACTTGGATCTCTTGCAAGGTTTTTCAGTTCATTCGAGAAACTGGTAGTAGGAAATCAGATGTGGGCGAGGTAATCTGCGAAACCAACGGGAAGCTCATTCATAACCTGCGACAATGCTTAAGACGCCGGGCTGGGCACTTCCAACAGCAGTTCGACTAGCCATTCGCAGCACTGACTAAGCCTTCGGGCTTTGCATGTGCTCATTGGTCTGCCAACGTTTGTCTGATCTCGGAAACGAAATTCTCCCGTGAGATCAAGTTACTGAAACGTCACAAGGCACCCAACCCAGACGAACCCCTTCCTGCTCTTCTTGTAGACGGAGGTCCAGCCCCAATTGAAGGGCTGATGACTCTGCTCCAGAAACACTGGATTAGTAAAATTGTTCCAATTTGCTGGTGTTTGGCTGATATCGTCTCCATTTTTAAAAAGAGCTCAGGCACTTCGTGTGCAAATCACGGAGAGATCTGTCTGATTCCTACTGCGTCAAAGTTGTTCGCAGTCACTGTACTTTGTAGACGAAGTGAAACATACGAAGAGCGTAGCCATGAGGAAAAGGCTTCGTTTCGCCCTTGTCGTGGTTGCACTGATCAAATCCTCACACTGCTAGATGTTAGAACTCCGCCATTCCCGCAGAGTGCCAACAGCTGTTGTCTTTCTGGACATCCAAAGGTTCTCGGTTCGGTTGAGAGAGGTGCACTCTGAGATTTTCTAGCGAAGAAATGTATCTGAGAAGTGTGTAGTCACTCTGAAAGCGATTTACTGTCAGACCTCAGGCAGGCTTACGGTTTATGAATGATACAAATCTTTACCAATCTTTAGCATCCCATGTGGAGTGTGTAAAGATTGTCCAGCCTCTTCCTTTCTATTCAGCTTTGCAACAGACATCATAGAATATGCTCTGACAAGCTACGAACATAACAGAGTGAATTTGTTTACAGGCTCTCGACTTCGAGATACAGAGTATTCAGAAGACATCGTTCCAATCCGTAATGGCTCAAAGACAGCCCAGAAGATCGCAGACAGATTAAGGGCTTCAGTTCGTCAACTTGATGTGATCTTTGCGCTTAATAAATGCAAGGCGCTGTTGCAAAATTGGCAGGACTGTGCCCCTGCTTTTACCTTGGTGGTGAGCATTGGGGAGTGATCGAGAGGTTTGTGTCCATAGGCAGCTATGTCAGCGCTGGTGAAATGTCTATGAGATCACAAATCGCATACCCAAGGCGTCTGCCAACTTACGCCATCTGTGGCATCGGCATGATCTCAATCTTTCTGCGAAAGACTGGATGTACACTGCTGCCGTAAGAACAGTCCTGTTGTAGGAATCCGAAGCCTGGTCCATTCACGGGATGTAGATGTTCATACAGTATCCGTTTTTGACCACCGACGTCTCCGAAGGATCAGCGGCTTGTGGTGGGAACTCCGTGTCAGCAATGACGAAGTTCGCCAACGTGTCTTCGGAATGGACAAACTCTGTCAACTCTTGAACATGATGACCTTGTTTCACAGATCTCGTTCGTTTGGACACACTTTACGAACGCCAATCCATTATTTGCCACACCGTATTTCGTTTACGAGTGGTGGGTTGGGCTGGAAGTGGCAGCCCGGTGGTCAACGCATGACTTGGGTTCGGGGTATGAGGGTATTCACTCTGGAACTTGCTCCAGTAGGATATTCTCGGTTCTTTGGCTGACGTTCGAAGGACAGTGAACACCTTTGATTGAGGATGTTGCCTGATACGGCGAACAGCAGACAGTGACCCTCGTGTTGTGAGTCACTGTGTGCATTTTTGTATTTTTTTCGTCTTCATCTCTGCACTTTTTTGCTTTCTGCAACGTGGACGTCAACGTTCTTCTTACACTGTGGCACGTCTGCCGCTCCATGTAGTCCTCACGTGTTATATATATATATATATATATATATATATATATATATATGGACACCCCTACGATTGATTGACTTAGCAACTTGTGATGGATAATTCCAGAACCGTCCATTAAAACGGTCGTATGATGACTATCGTTCAAATCGCAAAAGATCGTTCAAAAATAATTGACAATTGTACGGCACAAATGACAAAAATCGCCAAAGGAAATACCCGCTTACGTTAAACGAGAATTATCCAGATGGCCAAATTAATCGGGGACGCAAACGTTTACAATGTACTGCCTGACGAACGAACTTGTAGATGGCCACCGGTCAACGAGATAGGATATCCACTGAAAAATGTGTCCAGATGAAGATTAGACAGCGATAAAAAAAACACCCAGTGGAAGAAAAGTTCAATGACCGCTATAAATAAGAACTGACAGTTAAATGCGTCCTCCTTATGTGGAAATGAAACCGATTGGTACACACCTCTCGATTAACGAGATCCTTACAAACATTTCCTTTGAAGACTTTAATTTCCTATTGAATGGATGAGCCTAAGATGAAAAAGGCAACGGTCCGAAAAAGAATGCTATTGTATCTAACATGTCGCATTCAAAGACGTAAAAAAAAATCCCCAAAAATTATTCCCTCAATCTTTAAAACAGGTTGATCACATCATGAAAACAACGGTCAGCAACGAGGATGATTTACACGCGGACAATGCCCTTTGATACATCGATCACAGATCAGAAATGATGACAAGCAGAGTTCAGCCAATGTACACAACAGACAAAGGATCCGAGATCATTAGTCAAGTGGGACGTCCAGTTGGACCGAAGAACATATTTCGACATAATGGGCAGGCCGGATTGCGACTGGTGGTGAACCAGCGATACATGCATGCGTAGTGAAACAACTTGCGACACGTATGACACTGCATTTTGGGCAGACTGAAATTGGTGTTGTGCACAACGGAGTAGCAGATAGCACATTCGCTCACGCCCTCGAACTTTTTTCGCACGTTGCGCTGCCACAAATCGATGCCGTCTAAAATGGACCCATTCTAAAACAGAGAATGAAGAGAGGGGGATAACTCCACCACCGACTTTCGGTAGCAAATTGAGTGAAAACTTTAGATAAGAAATCAGTGGTGTGCTATGTCGTTAAGATCAGATGACCAACAACTGTTCCCCCGTCAATCTGATAACTTAGATCATTTGAAGTCGGTCAACTGGCAAGTGTAGAACATAATCCAATCGGAAAATCTTATTACCCGACAAACACGACCAACCGCTGATTCCACTCTCGAGTAGATCGTCAATCACTGAATACATTTGACCAGACATAAAGTATCGTCTCCGAGATTTTCTATCTGTGGTTTGTAGGACCTGCACCACCTTCGGTGAACTGGCCTCAAAAGTTTGTTCTATGAGGTACACATTATCTGCACCAGTCTAACCTTTGAAAAACATGTAGCCATCAAGCTCATTTGTGTTTGTACACAGTGGGAACAACAAACGCAATCAACCTTAAGAAAGCTTGTTTATCTTAACGACTCAAGTGTGATAACGTGGTTCACTCGGTTGTTCGTCAGCGACCTGGGCAAAATGATAGGAAGATGCGGTGTGACTGAATGCTGGCTTGCATAGATGCCACAGTAGTTATGTACATAATGATATGCACATGTGTCTACTATGTAACCTCCGAGATACGGTAAAAATTAACAACTGGCAGTCAATTTACACCATACCGATAAACGTTGCTCACGACTATCACGGATCTGATGAAAACGGCTACTGAACATTTTCTTTGTCACTTAATTCTTAACCGCCATCAGAGAGGCTGAAATCCTTCAAATTGGTCTTGTTATCCATACACACTGCAAAGTAATCAACGCGAGTGCACTCAGTGAGTCGGACCCGGAAAATTCAAAAATTT
This sequence comes from Paragonimus heterotremus, assembly GCA_013368495.1. Classification (NCBI taxonomy): domain Eukaryota; kingdom Metazoa; phylum Platyhelminthes; class Trematoda; order Plagiorchiida; family Troglotrematidae; genus Paragonimus; species Paragonimus heterotremus. The sequence continues at coordinate 39,688 of LUCH01003399.1, forward strand.
CATTGAAGTCATGCAAACTGATAGAGTGCAAACACAAAATCAAATGAGGCATGGGAACAAAACAAAAACCGATCCGAACCACCTCTATCCGGTGAGTCCAAACAAGGACAAAGTTGGTCGTAGCCAGCGTAAACTGACCGTTCAAAGTAGACCGAGTCTACTCACATAAATGAAGTGTGAACAAGACATAAATTACAACAATCCATCCACAGAAAACTGGCAACTAGGCGGATGACATTTTTGGCTCAAGCACGAACGGTTGTGGACTTGCACCTTGTTCAGATTATCTCCAGTTGATAGGTATAAACTAGGACGAAACAGGTAGTGTCAGTTTGATGGTGAACACCATGAAACAGCAGCAGGTTGATCTAACAAGATCGAAACCAGGCAGCCAACCAGCTGTCCACTGCTGCACCGAATAAACTAATTCAAACAAGATAAGAGGCTTAATCTTGACCAACGCAAAGGCCGTTTTGATGACTGTCCGTACACATATGCGCTTGTTAGACAATTTGAGTTACGTTGAGGGCAAGTACCCCGTTATTAATCGTGAACACCATCGAATAGATCTATGTGAATACCTGGCGGATGAACTTCGTTCCTAGTCTCATAAACACCGTTCGTGCTTTGTAGCGAAGAAGATCACGCTCCGAGATTGTTATTGTTTAGGATTTCAAGTCCAACGCCACAAACATACGTGAAGTATGTTTTTTTCCTAGAAATAATTTATGAATCGGATGTAGAAGCAGAGTTTTGTTCAATTTCTGCGGCCAACCATTAAACTCGGTTACTACATCAGTCCGGGAGTTTTGATTCTATCAAGCGAATCAGTTGTTAGATGGAGAGAAGCAAACTGTTGTGTCCAATCGAATGCAAGTGAGCCATACAGGAAATGGAGATCGCTTTTGCCTCAGGGAACACCGGTAAACTCTTTAAGCTGATCCGTGCTACTGGTCCCAAGCGACCGTCTGTCAGTGAAGCTATCAGCGAGGCAGATGGCACACTAATTCATAAGTCCAGAAGGTTAGAACGCTGGGTGGAACACTTTGAGAGTCAATTTAGCTGGCCTCCTGCTTCTACCGTGCTGCCACCACAAACTTGTGATGTAACGCCTTGGTCGGTAGATTTAGAACCACCCACTGAGATTGAGGTTCGCAATTGCATCTCGGCTCTCAATCGTAATATGGCCGCTGGTCCAGATGATCTAGTACCAGTACTTTTTAAAGAACGAGGAGAAGTGTTAGTCGAGGCCTTGACTCAGCTGTTTCAACTTGTGTGATCGACGGAGACCATCCCTCCGTGCTGGAGTCACGCGATAATAGTCCCTATATTCAAAAAGCGTATCAACAGCTCTTGTGGAAACCATACGGGAATTAGTCTGATCCCAGTCATTCCTAGAGTTCTGGCATCCATTATACTTCGTCGACTCACTACAGATCGTGAGGTAAACATTGGAGAAAAACAGGCAGGGTTTCGTCCTGGCCGCGACTGTACAAATCATATTTTTACCCTTCGTCATATTTTGGAGCAGCATACCGTCGGTCAACAATTGCCATAACTCCCGACTATAAAGGTGCGTTCGATTCGGTGGACCGATCTACACTTCTAAAGTCGTTCAAACGCAGGGGTATACCGAACAAGTATGTGAACATATTGTCGGCGCTTTACTCCCATACTTCGGCTCAGGTTATGGTTTACGGTGAGCTGTCTCATAGTTTTAGCACCATGAGCGGTGTACGTCAAGGCTGTCCCCTTTCACCATTTTTGTCTAATTTCGTCATGGACGAAATAATGGAGGACTGTTTGCGTCGCTCAAATGACGCCGATGTGGACCTCCTACCTGGTGGAAGGCTGACTGATCTTGATTATACTGACGATAAGGTGTTGCTGTTTGACAACTTTCAAGCGGCACAAGCAACGCTGAACGCAATTACGCGTTCTGCTAAGTACTTCGGAATGCGCTTTGCAGCCTCGAAATGCAAAGTACTTCTGCAAGATTGCTGTAATTACGTAGATTTAATATTAGATAATGAATTCATGGAAGTTGTTGACCGGTCTGTATATCTGGGAAGCTGCATCAGCGGCGGCGACGGAGGTGTAGGAAATGAAATAGAGGTGCGTATTTCTAAGGCTAGGGCGATGTTCGCTAATATGAGGCACTTATAGCGACAGAGAGGTATCTCTCTTAAGCTTAAGGGTCGCGCATATCAGACAACAGTGAGGGGTGTATTACTTTACGGCAGCGAAACCTGGCCGCTCAGGGTAGAGGACGTGAACCATCTTCCGGTATTTGATTACCGGTGTCTGCGTTCAATCGCTCGTATCGGGTGGCACCAACGAGTAAACAACGAGGAGGTTAGGAAGTGGGTGTTTGGCACTGATTGTCAAACGAGTTCTTTTATTCAGTCACTACATTTGCATAGACTTAGATGGTTAGGCCATGTACTAAGGATGCCAGCTAATCGCTTGCCACATCTAGCACTGTTTGCCGACGCTGCGGCCGATTGGCGCAAGGTGAACAAATGATGACCTGGCGTAGACAAATGAAATCATTCACGAAGGGGTTGGGCACTGTAGATCGGGTTCGTTTCCCAGGCTGGGGCCCTCGCGACTCACAAAGTCAGTAGCTTAAGACGTTAGGTGAGGTGGCGGCTAACCGAGCTCAGTGGCGTGAGTGTTGTCGTTGTTTGTCCGAGTTGTCTGTGAAGTGAGTTCACTTAATGACGCGGGGCAGTGAAAGCCGTGAGGAAGCTGTCTTGCTAATGACGCCTTACTTTCACTTACAGCTCGGTTGTTTGTTTGCAAGGTGTAGGCGCCTTGATGTTGTATGTTTGAATATAGATGTAGTTACTTTTAGTAGTTAGGTCCATTGCCCTCCCCTTATTTTTTTACTCTCTTCTCATATAGGTTTATTTTCTTTCATTTTCCTTCGTAGTTGTGTGGCAGTTAAGCATCAGTGTGAACCACTGATGTATTGCTGTCGGTGATGATGATGATGACGCTGAAGGAAACCATACAGTCAACTTGAGTGGAAGGGGAATCTTGGGACTCAGCGTTCCTGACATCACTGGCAGCTTACAGAACCACACTACATACTGCTACAGGTGTGACACCAGCGAAGTTTATGTTTGGTGGAGAGATACGAAGGAAACTTAATGCGGCGTACATACAAAGATCGGTAATGAATCAAGAAGAATTGGAGAGGAGAAGAAGGTACCAAGAGAGCTACAAAAAAGCAGGGAATCAATGTACAGTTGGCACTTACGCGAGAGTGAAAAAATCACACAATAAAAAAGGCGAACGTTCGCTTTCTGCACCGGTGGCAGTGAGAGAAGTAGGAACTCCAGGAACACATATATTGGATAACAATTCAATGGTCAATGCAAAACGGCTATGTACTGCGTTAAAGAACACGAAACCTAGAGAAGAACCCACAATCGCTGAGCCGGTAATAGGCAAACAAATACAAATCTTCCACGAAGATCGAGAAGGACAGAATATCAAACGCCGAAATACAGAATGCCACATGCGAAAGGAGGTGGTGTTGTGTCCAATCGAATGCAAGTGAGCCATGCAGTCGGCCAATCAGATTGCTCTGACCCTCAAGCGATCGATAGCATATGCGGGCATCGGCTGCCTGTGCCGTGTGGACTGAGAGTTTTCTGTAACGTTACTTGAAACAGTTGCTCTAATAAAGCTTACTTACTGCTGGTATTTTCCGCCGTTCTTGAATACAACAGAAGTGAATATGAACAGTTCCGCCAGAGTGCAAACCGTACTCTTTCAGCTGTCTGCTGCCGATTTGAATAGGCTCATCCAAAGATGCCGCATTCATGATTGAACATTTGCTTGTACGACTGCCATAGTATGTGCTTCACAGATACTTCAAAATGAGCACTCTATGAAGAAGCGGACGCAAGCTTGGTCAGTGGCCTGCAACAACGGTATTTGTTGATCGCAATCAGTAGGGAATTTGTGAAACAGAATAAAATGAACCATCATACTTTATCGCCCGTTTTTCGTCAACTGGTTTGTTTTCCCACCTTGGACACTGATAAGCAGTTATGGACTTAAATGAACGTCACTCGAAGTTGGTAACGGATAGGCTCTTCATCTTGAGGCCAGTCGAAGAGCGCTGGACTCGATTAATTGAATGATCAGAACGTTATTCACGGGTGGATATGCCTAAACATTCAGATATGATAGTCCATCTGTGTCTAAACTGAGATCAATAGCACATTGGTCAGCAATTACTTCATGAAATGGTGGTCCGGAATGTTTAAATAACGTTCGTAGCAAGGGTGGTCATAACTGACAATCTCTAAAGAGAGTAAAATCTGAATCTTTCCGAAAGAGTCTGGTTGGAAATTTTATTCGAATGCGAAAGCTCCCATCAACAAAGAGTGGTGTTCAAGTTATACCAACTAAATCACTGTTTGCGTATCAGCAATCGTGCCGAACAAGTTTAGAGGATTTTACGATTCCAACTTAAGATTACTCCAAAAAATATTGAGGGAACGTCAGCACACTCGCGACATTTTGAGTGTTATGCGCTTTTGCCCATGTGGGGAGATTGTACTCTTTTAACTCGTCAATAAGAAACCAACGTAGGAGAGTCCACGAAACGTATAACAACAGTGGGAGAAAGCATCGTGCGGAATGGAAAGTGGCACTTAGGAAGCAAACTATAACGGGAATATGTATTGTCGTTGTGATTAGTGAGGATGTTCGTTCGCTGATCGAGAAGATGAAAGACCCAACTATCATTATTCAACGTCCAGAATATGAAAATTTGCACAAAACCCGGTTGTATCCGGATGTTGAGGACAGTGTCGTTCAAACTGACGGCTTCTTGTCAATTGCGTGTGCTATCAAGTATGTTATGTAAATCGCGAGAATATTGTCGCTCAAATAAGACAGCTATGGTACTAAACAATACGTGCTATATTTTACTATATGACGGTTCATATAAGCTGCAATACTATGAAATACAAACCCAGGTATATGAGTGAATATCCCTCTGTTGTACTTGCGAATATTGCATCCTTTCAAAGTTAGAGGCATTCACGGACGTTTTTCTAACTGCTCTTTTTGCATATCTAGACTCTTCTCTGTGCATTTTCCCAGGTGGTTTAAATCGATTCGACACTGGCTCCGTTAAAGGACTCGGTTTACGGAATATTGCTATTTTTACTGCCAAAATGGAAGTCCATTTTGATTTAAATTTTGTAAATAGTTTCAATTTTTTCCAACTGGCAGGCGTTCGCTACTGAGTGATTCGGCTCACACAGTTGTTGGGCTTTCTCTTATTGTTTACAGTGACAACTCATTTCACAGATGACAAACGCTGGTGTCTTCATAAAAGTCTCGATAGAATGACGACAATGCTTTTTATAACAAATTTCGGCTTATTTTTTTTATCCCGATCCTTCTGTCCGCTGTGACTGGATGATGAGTTACTTGAACCTTTGTTTCAACGTCTGTTGCCCCTGGAAGACACTTTTCGTACGTGCTAATAGATTTCCATCCCATCTCAAGAAACCTCTTCGAATGAAGCAACATGCATATCAAACAAAAGGCTATGTAATAATGAAAATACTTTCGTCAGGTACTAAAAATAAATTACGTAGCTTTACTGGATGGAACACTCAGACATTGTTCAATAACACAAGCTACCGCGAAACCTGGAAGTTAATGAATGGTATCAGTGGCTCAATACAATATCAAAGAGTTAAACCATAATTTTGGAAGTTCATTAAACATTCCTTCATTTTCCGTAAGTTTATCGCTAACTCCAACTGATAACTCTTTCCTTATTGAACGTATAGCTGTCTATAAAGAAAGGATACAACTGAAAGCAGAAGAGCCGGGTGGATTGTTGCCAGTTATGGTCAGAGCACGCTGAACTGATTTCTACTTCTTTTGTATATATATTTACACAGTGCATCACAATTAGAGAACTGTTAACATCAAAGAAAGACGCATTGGGATTCCCATCGATTGCATGAGCCCCGGTGTCAGTAGAAGTTTTTGAGAAACTTCCTCATGAACGTCTAACGTTGCAGGATAACTACCTTGATCCACATCAGTTTGCGAATCGTCAGTTCCGGTTCATCGTTGACACACTGTCTTGTCTTGTCAACTCAACTGTGTTATCTGTGGATGGCAAAAGTAGGACAGTCCATTTCTGTTTCTTCCAATATAGCAATGTTTTAAAATGCATTAACAAAGATCCCGTTTTGTTACCTCCAAAGAATACGACATTCAACCATCATCCATAATATTGTTAAGAGATTATTGTTCAAATCATTCTCAGCTTGCTTGCTTAAATGGTCAAGGATATTCCTCACTCATCACGAATTGGGGAGTTCACCACGGCACAGTTCTTTCTCCACTTTTCGTTTCCATTTATGTGAGTTTTAGACCCATTCCCAAGAATTCAATTTTGCTAAAGTATGCAAAATATGTCGTATCTGGAGTCCAACATCCAGAAACCTTCTCCTCTGCCTTGTAGAATTGCCCTACCGAATTGGCTAGCGTACACTCCTTATCTCTGAATAGGTCCAAATGTACTGTTCTCGTTTTTCCTTCTAGAAAAAAAACTAACTAGCAACTTCTTGAGATTTGACTGGAATACCAGCTTTCCCCAGGTCCCAATATGTTAACTATTTGGGTATGACGTTGAGTCACAACCTCAAGTGGTTTCTTCAAGTTAACAGTATTTTTACCAAAATGAGAAGATTCAGTTTTTAGGGTTCAAGTCATTTTCAACCCCGTAAATTCTAATCCTCCATTTTGAGAATGCATACGTACTTCCCTTTGACGACACTGTCCTCCGATAACTTTTTTTTAGTTTTCTAACCAAAATTTTTTAATTTCTTCTCAGATTTATGAGACACTTGTTCAACAGTAGCGATATTCTGCGTTACGGTCGCATTTACCTTATAGCGGTTCAATGTTTTAAAGCATGTCAGTCACTTATTCTCAAAATGTTTTCCCATTCTGATTATCCTCTTCATTCAGAGACAATATACACTCCTGTTCAATCGCTTCCTATCACTCATCGCTAACGCTCAACGCTTTTAAAGCAGCTATATTCAACATCCGTCTGTAAAAGAAATTTTTTTAAAGTATGCTGATGATGTGGTTTTGAGCTGTACACGTCCGCCTAACATCACAATTATACTACACTTCAGGATGACTTAGCTTAGTTACAGTATCTCCAGTCATTTCAGAACCAACAGCGACTACTTGAAAGCCTAATGCAGCTGCTTAACGGTCAAGGACAAGTGTTTAGGGGTCTACAATAGACCTCGAACGATCGACCTCGGTTTCGGAATTCGGATCAGCAGACATCTGACCAATTTCAGCAGAAGTGGACTATGATCATATAACACATTAGCGAAACAATCAGATGGGTCTATATCGTGTCCTCTGGTCAGTAAATGACGAGCCATCGATAAGGTGAGTCAAACTTTCGGCTCGCTGTTATGAAATCTGTTTAGTTAACAACTCGAGAATGTATGCTGCTACTTGAATGATTCAATGCTCTATGATTCTTTCCAGAAGGTAGGCACTGCAGCCACATTTGAATTGGTGAGAACACCGAGAAGTGTCCGAAATTGGTTTAAACGGCGGAGGGATAGACTGTGTGGTGGTGGCTAGTAATCGCATCAAGACGGCACAGTACGTTTGTTCGATTGCTGCGCAGTTAAGCGTGCACATAATGCTAATCTCTTTCAATTAATAACATGCGTACAATGGATTCTCATTATATTTGTTGATTGGAGGGTAGCTACAGTGTCTACTCCTTGAGAATTACTGAGAAAACTTTAACCATTCGAATGGCAGATATTCCCAATTGGCTAACTAAACAAATTTCACGTCGGAGGACGGAAATTAGCTAGTATCACCGACCCGTCGTCTCTTAAATGAAAGCGAACACAGTACTGATTGATCCAATCAGATCATAGTGCAACGAAACGTCGTTCAATAAAGCAAGATCTTTAATGTCCAACTCGTAAATTCTCAAATCACGCGCGCGCTCGTGTTTATAAACCAGAATTCCAGTCCAGAACGTAGCGTCTGCTTCCACTTGCACCTCGCGTTCAGTGATAGCTCGTCCGGTCGAACATGATGTCCGCAATCTACCGGCGGTCGGTATTAGCCGTCTCATCACGGCATCGACAGATTCCATTGAGTGTTGAGATAATCGCGCCTCAGATTCGGTCATCCATCATAATAGTTCTGTAACGCGATTACGGTCCACATCTGCTGAAGCCGATCCAAACACTGCTGATCACTCATTCAAAACCGGGCATACGTATACAAATTAACGTAACATTGAAGTTGCCTCGGTTTTGCATGACAGCCCTTGGCTCTTAAATTACAGAAGACACTGGATTGTATCGGTTTCCTCCGAAGAACATCGTACCGCATTTCACCAAATATCAGGATGGAGCTAATGCCTTTGACAGAATCGCGCTTGCTGTTAACGTAGTGGATTGCTAGTCACATACACATACATTCATGTGTTTCAGTCGAATATAGTGGCAATACACAGTCCACTAATCGAAGTGAACACTGCCAAAAGTTTGGTCTTCCATAGATTTTGTCCACAATTTGATAATTTGTGTACATCCAGAAATGTAATGAAACCATTTTCTTTATTGTCCTAGTGTCCCTGGTGATTTTGCAGTTTACCAGCTATGTGTACCGGCCTTTTTGTACACAAATGTTCATCTGACCCAGCTCGATTCACTCTGTATAAACATGTTGCAGCCAGTGGCAAAGTTTCTCACATTACTTCATAAATCTTCTCACACACTAAACATCGCATTCAGTAAACGCAATTTCGTTTCAAAATCTCATCACCTGTTTAATGCACTCTTGAAAACAATGGTTACACACGGGGCACCACTTCTCCTTTACGTGTCCCACAGCGTTTGCATAGTTGTTTGTGGCAAGGTAAAGACTGTTGGCATAATTGCTTTTTTTTTTAAAGCAAACTGTCACTATTTGTTCGCATACAAATACGATTTAAGTGTGTTGTGAAGGTACATAATGGAAAATTAACCCACCGGGAGCAATGAAGCTCGTTTTGGCGCGATTCAAATGACTGGAACTAAATCATGAATGGACGGAATTAATTACAGCCTACTGTGTATCGGGATTAGAAATCGGACATCTAAGTCTGACCCGCTTGAACATGACACTGGCTGTCTCATATAACAGCCAAACATTCATATAACTAAGTGCGTAGAACGGAGAACAAATCACGGTCATTTGTTGTGGAAGGCAAACAACAATGACCATACAGAACAAATCACACACAGTAGATTGAACCAGTGTCTACAGGTCATGTTTGTGTGAAATGTGGTTCCGACAAAGATGTTTGTCATACATAACTAATCTATAACAAGAGCGGAATTCCAGTCTGGAAACAAGTATTGATTTCTTATCATTCACCGGTGCTTGGAATAAGCTGATACAAGAGGAGGACCGGTTAAATTGTAGGCGTGTATTACATAAAGTATAACAGAGAACTGCGAAGGCCATAAGCCTGTGTGAAAAGATGAGTATGCTTTCTTTCGAAAGCAATACGAAAAACTTGAAAGAAGCCGCTGGAATACGTTTAAAATAGTGTGTACGCATGTGGATGAGCAAGTTCAGTTTTTAACTCGCTTACCGGAAACTCTAAATCTGGTATTCACTTTGTCAGGCCAAACTTAGATTCACAAACTGACATCATGTTCTGTTCAGACAGAACAGAGCAGTATCGGGAGATGTTCGGTTGCCGGAAGAAGGAACTGTACAATAGCACTTCTTTTCGAAGAGAATCGACTGGAAAATCTATGAGAATGCGACAGTTGCGATCAATTGTGGGTGATGTTCAATTTATATGAAAACCAAAATCCCCTACTACTCATCAAAAATGTGCAATGTCGATATATGATTCCGCTTGCTCTCTGCACATCGGAAATATGATCCATTCGCAACGAGCATAGTTTCTGTTTGTCATCCCACATCACGTGGGGGCGATTGTGTGAACAACACGGTCGTTCACTTACACATCTTTCGTAAAAACCCTAGAACAGATTGCTTGGTCATGCATTTCATGTCAGCGGAACACTGACAGGACCGACGTTATCCACGGCTATAAAAAAAACTGAGGGGCACAGGTTATTAAAACCTCGATCATGTGAGTAAACTCGGTAGACGCCGTCTGTCACATCAGGTATGGCCATGCATTGTAGCTAAGGCTATGACCTGCACCTTTTCCAACTCATCTATTTTCCACAGCATTTCAGATTTCTCCTCGTCGCTGTGAACATCAGTGTCATCTAGCCGGGCTTAAGGCTGAATAGGCACGCGATATGTAATGGTGCTTGGAAGTATGGAAGTCGTTAAACCGTAAACTAGAGCAACGATGACATCGGTTGTAAACGACAGTAAACAGCGACAACAACAACAACGCTTGACAAGTGATAATCTAGGTTATGGATTGACTGTAGCGTTCACATTCATTGCAGATTCTCGTCTGATGCACTGCAAAAAGAAGCACACGAACAGTGAAGTTTCGCTAGCCGGTTAGAAGTCCACAGTAGGACATATTCTTGTCAATTTAAATGTGGGTGATAGACACTGTACAGTTATCAAAAGCCTCGACTACTCATCTACAGCCAAAACATTATTCAGCAGGTTGAATGAAGTCAGTGATTTTAACTTAAATGATAAATCCAAATTGTACGGCAATTGGTTGAGATTAACAGTACAGTTAATGTCACCGCGTGACAATAAGACAATCCGAGCATTACTCACATGCAACTGTGGTTGAATTTGTAAGTGAGATAATTCGGTTTTGCCCAATGAGAGGTCAATAGTGTCACGGTCAATACGACCATTTTATAAAAACACGGGCATAAAACTCGAGTTTACAGTGTCCCTATTTACTGTGGATCAGACAACGAATTCACTTGGGCTTTAACAAGTCGCGATCAAATGTGAGTAATGCTCAACTTGCACTAACAAGTAGTACCACAGAGTCCTAAAAAACGGCAAGATTTATGACATACATACACGCACGGACATAACCGAGAAAGAGGGAGAAACAAACCTGATTGTTAATAAACACTGACAGTTGGACACTCCACGCATGCCATTGCTGGGTGCTGACTGCAACACCACGTCCACACTTGACAGTCGCCAAACCGAGCGGATAATTTACCGGCAATTGAATAAGCATTTCCATCGAATGTTCATCAGTTACTTGATAGGTAGCGACCACCTGTGCGATGGCAGGGAGAAAAAGAGAATCAGGATGATGATATGTATGGCTGGTGGATCGTGGAATGGAGACAGGATGAAAATTTGCACCCAAGCATTTACAGCAACTCACATGTAGCGTATGTTCTAGTCCTTATGACTACGCCGACCGATTCAACTGCGTTCGGATAAAATGGTATTGATTATCGTGAGATATACCACTGTTCAAACCTATCCGGGGTAACATAACGCAGTGTTTGATTGTATTTTCCAGGAACTGTCCTGTTAACATTAGGGTCAACAGCATAACTAAGCTTGTGTTCCCAGCACGGATACTGGCAAGCACCAAAGCATAATAGTGTTTGTGTAAACAGCACAGTTTAGGGGGGCATAATGATAATTAATCCAGGAGTAAACAGAATGGTTACTCTGCTTTTTTCTCAAGGCGATCGGACGAGATGCGAACACGGCTGAGTGATTATAAATGGTGATACGGTTGCTTTATAACAACATGGATGTTAGTCCAAACTCCCGTCGGAGTAAGAATATGCACAACACAGGAGCTATAACAGGAGTGAAATTGGAGTCTTATTTTCGAACGGGGTTGGCTGAAGAGTTTGTGAGAGAAAAAAGTCGTCAACAAAATGTGAGCGGTGATCAAGTAACATTAAAACAGGTGTGTTCAGTGTACACCAAAACCCGCATCCTCATGATTTACGCATACAAAGATGGTTGACACCCACTCGATCTATGGATGGTCGGTGTCGCCATGACAGTACTACATTTAGTGATTGGCTCGCTATTAGAACTTGTGGAAGACTATTACATTCTTTGTTTAAAAATGTCGTGGGATCTAACCAATACCTAAGCCGTTGGTCTTTGTCAACTTTCCACCTCAAGTGTTCAGTGGGTTTAAGACCCGGTGATTGCAGTAGCCGAGAAAGTGCATTAGTTGCATGATGCGCCAGAAAATCGTGAAACGTCTACAGGTGCGCTACTGCGGTAGAAAATCTTTTCACTCATCCGCGTAAGGCGTTCTAAGAGAAATACACAGTATAACTGGTCATCAACATGCCCCACAATTACAGCCTTTATGTATGCTGACTCCGCTGTGTTGAACTGTGCCCATCGTTAATTCGTTATCCACATTTTGATTTTTAAACACAGTACCTCCAATTAGACTTTGATAAGGGAGACATTGTTTCGCCAATCCGCGTAACTCTACCCTCCTGAGCATCCCTTCAAACACACCTCGTTTCTCATTTCGGAAGGTTTTGGCTGGGTTAAAGAGAGAACACAAATGGACCGCTTGACACAAGGACCGTATCCACTGATTCTGCAAGAACAGAATTTAGATTTCAAAAAGCTTGTTTGGCAGAGTTGATGAACTCAAACGACAGCGATGGATCATCTATCACCTCCAGCATTTCTCTAGAGCGGTCTTCTATTGGCGCGATATCTTTCACAGTCGCAAGACTTTCTATTCCTTTTGGATAATCGGAAAACTGATTATTTTGAGACGGTTAAACGTTGAGGAGTATCACGAGCAAAGTTCACTGTTTTCCATATCCCAACAATTCAGTTATCTTGTGTGATTTATCATGCTGATTTCCATGTGGTGATGAGTGAAATAACATGTATAACCTAGCTTACAACCAGGATCACACATTTGACCTATTAACACTTACAGTGATTCTGACCTACTCATAAGTTGTGAATCAACGAAGAAAATCTATTTCAATTATTTGGATGTTCACCGAGCTCAGCATCTAGGGTGGAGCGCTAAAACACTTACGCATTGATGATGTGAACTCTTTTAGTGATGAAGCGTTTGCAACCTAAATGTCCAGCTCGGCGAACACTTCACTACCTAAATTCTCAACTCGAGCTGCGAACATTACCACTGTTTCCAACTATCAGAGACCGTCTACTGCTCAGAGATTAGACTGGAAACAATCTGAAAAGACTACCTACCTACAAGACTATCTAAAAAGACTGCGAAACAGATCTGTTTTACACAGTCTTTTTAAGAATCAACGAACGTACGATGATTTATGGAGGCTATGGTTTGTGGCAAGCTATATAGCTTACGCGAAAATCCGAGCCTAATGAGCACAAAAAGCGCCAGCCTGGTTGCGTAAGACATACCGGTTAGATGAAGACGTAGGACAACGTATGGAGGAAATTATGATGCTTAAACTCACTTCTCTAGACAAAGGTCGGCTTCTGATATTCATTGATCCAACCTCAGTTGAACTCGTCAGGAAATTGAACCACCCTTTCGAAATATGATCACTTTGCTTGAGTTGCCGTAAGTGAGCCCTGTATTGAACGAGAACCACTTCGTCGCGAGCAAGACCTGTAGAAAAATGTCGAGAGACGAGCGTGTCAATTGCAATGGCGAGCTGACGCAAACGTCCAGGTTTACAGGACGCTAACGGGCTAGTCATTAGTGGAGCCGAGAGGGAATCAGGGGCAGATGACGGGTCGTTCAGACGGATGCACCAACGGCGAAGAAGCGCTGGAGCTTCGGCGAGAAAACGACGGAACAGGCGAACTGATAAATGGCTGATGTCACGAACCAACCTGCGTCCAGGAAGGCCAAGTAAAGGATCGTCCGGACCGAACGCATCTCGCCAATCCTGATCATCCCCAGAGGTCAGAGGTGTGGCCAATCGCATCGGACGACGTTGGCGTGCAGCAGCAAACAACGACAATGCAGCAATTAAATCTGTCCTAGTAGAAGACACTGGCAACCGGAGGCGTTCGTCTGGTTCTAAGCGACAAGGAGTGCTGGCAAAGGTTTCCAATTTACTCGGGGGTGGCAAAAGCAAGCCAAGGCACAACATTAGTCGATCGAAAAGAGCTGCAGAAGATCCAAGGAGCGCGCGTTGCAACCGAGCTCGAGCTTGAGGTCCGGCAGAAGTGAACAGAGTGAGTATAGCATCCCAAGCCAGTAGATAACGCAAAATTGACTGATGCGCTACGCAATCCAGAGTCCAACCATGCTGTAGGGAAAAATCGACCAAATAGGACAACACACGCGATCCTCGGCCCCAATGAGCCATACCACTTTCAGAAGTCAAATCCTGCTCCAGTTCGGCAGGCAGCGGGTCATATAGAGCAGACAGCCAGGAGGTAGGCAAGCGATGGATGAGAAAATTGCTCAGGCTCAACGTTTTTCCGGACGTCGGCCTTTGAGTATATGTACAAACTAGTCGATTGAGGAGAATGTGGCCTAATAACTGCCCCGATTGAGTGGGAGATGCACTGAGAAGACGACAAGCCAAATCAAAACTGGCACGGAGACCTGGAGTGAGTTCACTGACACTGCCCGTTCTAGTGCGAATCAGTTGTGAAGTACGCACAATGCCAAAATGACCAATGCTGAAGTCAACCAGATATTCGAGTACCAGTTGAGGTTGGTCCGTCAGAAGGCGCACAAGATCACGTGAAGAACAGGTAGCAAAGGCAGCACAAAACGCTTGCAGATGCCCCGGAGTTTCCGCAATGCTGACTGAACCCGAAGAAGGTAAGCAAGACTTAAAGAGTAGAGGCAGCATGGATGAGTAGAGATGTGCAGCGAAAAAATTATCCCAGTCGGTGCGAATAGCTAGAGGAACTCGGCCTCGTCGTGGAAGAACAACATTTTGGTTGAAAACATCATTCTCGTTATCCGCACCCTCTACATCCACATCGGGTAGCACAACCTCATACTCTTCGTCAATTTCGTCGAAACTATCTAGCAGATGGGTTTCAGACGCATCACCGTTCTGGGACATAGGTTTTTCTGCATCTTCAGATTCATCTTCTCCTATCACAATATCATCAGCATCACTAGGTTCAACATCGTCGGCTTCCGCATCAAGATCATCATCCCATTCATCCCCAGCACTCGACTTGTCTACTTCCGGCGGTTTGGACCTCAAAGTGGAAAACAGGAACAAATCTAACCCAACTGGAGCAGTACTCCTGTCTACGAAAACACCTCCCAAGGCTGCAGCAGCACGAAACACCCTGAAACCCAAGAGATTCCACTGGCCCAGCTCAGAACCAGGGGCAGGTGATTTTTCTACAATACTACCAATCCAGCTAACAATCAAACAAAGCATAAGATCCCACTGTGACCGGGTTAATGAGGGACGAAGTTGTTGCAAACGCAAACTCAACTGGATCAAACCGAGTTGGTGGGTTACACTACTTTTATCTGATCGTCTGTTAGAATGCCATTGCCACGGCTGCCACAACAGTAGGAGAGACTCGAAAAAACTCATTGCGGCCAGACTTGCGTAAAATCCAGATTGGGATGTCCATAAAATCGATTTGGCCTCTCCTTCGCCAGCCTCACTGATTTCCGTCAGCCATTTATGATAGTCATCCGTTAGAATAGACAGGAAAGTAGACACGTAAATGGGAGTGACCACGCGAACGCTAGTCAAACTGGAGCACAATTCCAAGATTCGCGAGGCTTTTTCATATTCGTAAGTGGGGTCGGATGGGTTGGGACTCTGATCTGTAGACTCTAACGATAGGCTCTTTAAACGACCCAGCAATTCCTGCCTGGGCAAACAGCGACGTACGATTCCGGCAGGCAGGCATAATTCAACTAGTCGATGGAATGCAATCGTGTCAGACGGTTCAGGGGCTGACAATAAATTCTGCTCAGTCCAAGAGACGTCCGATTCGTCCGTACAACTAGCGATACGAGTAAATGGATGTGGCCAATTGTTCGGATGAACCGTGCGAACTCGGTTGAGTAATACTGCGTTTAAGATAGAGTTGGTCCAGCAGCGAACACGTGGATCTGCATCATACAGTAGAACGGACGGATCGCGAACTGTCATTAAGCTGAGCAATTCAGCCAAAGTTAAGTGGTTCGCCGCGTCATGCCATAAACGACCGTAGTCACATCTCAGTGACTCGAATGCCTGACCGAAAGCGGATCGAGCTGGCTCCGAACTTAACGTGCCCACGTTGGTTTCAGTAACCTCATCGGTTCGTGCTGGAATTGGCCAACCAAATTCTAGACACGAGTCCCACGGCTCAGGAAACCCGCACAACCAAACACGTAACAGACCGAGACAATGAAGGTAGTTCACATAAGCATCTTGATGTGGCCTTAAATCTGCAGGTAAGTTCAAACACATGCCAAACTGATGCAGTCGAAAAGCCTTTCCCAGTAAGGGTAACCTAATCAAACATCCGAACCCCGGTAGCAAAGACCGTGAAGGGGGCAGGAGTGAACTGTATGAAAGCAGATAATCTCTGACGGATGCTTCAACAATCTGTTTAATGCTTGTCGATAAATGAACCAACCAGCGTGTGGCCAAAGCGTGGTGTGGGCAACCTGATTTTACAGCTTCCATAAATCGGATCAAGCTAGCGGGTACATAAGACAACTGGCAAACAGTTCGGAAAACGAGTTCGTAAAGTGAAAGAATCGTGTCCTCACTTGGCTGATTGGAGCTAATTTCTGGTGCATAATATGAAAATAACAATTGTTCCACCCGATGAATAAGGTCCGGCAAGTGTTCATCAGATTGAGGGTCTGCTGGCATCTTTGAGCGCTCAAGGACGAACGACGTAAGCGAGGATTCCGGTTTGAGAACGCTGGCAACGAGCGCAAAATGCTCAAGCGAATAGAGGGCAAACAGCACTTGAGTCAGCTGATAGTACCAATGATTGATTAAGTTTGCATTAGAAATTGAAACAAATCTCACAGGACTGATCGCCACAATCAGAACGAGCAAAGCGGAAGTCAAGTTTCGAAGTAACTGAGGTGTTACATCGTAGATAAGCACTGCACGACTATCCGGCCGGTAATATGTGTTCAAACAGTTAGTAAGAATGTCCAACAGTGAGGCGCGAAGTTGTTCCAAAGGAACGCTTTTTTGTGCTGACGCAGTGAAGATTTGAGACAAGATGCCGGAAAAGTTCGACAGTGCCGATTGTCGATTCTTGGGATTTTCTTCCGTCAATAGTCGCGTAAGCCAGTGTTTGGACAAGCTAGAACATAGGGTGACGAAGTGTTCACAGAACCGATTCCCAACAAATGGCAAAACGTCTAAAAGAGGGGGAAGCAAATAACGCACAAAAAGCGAACAGGTTGTATCCGGAGGAGATGGTGAATCCACGCAGATGCCCACAGGACACCAAGCTTTGACCAAACCATGAACAGTGGCACGTGACCAACAGCTGACGTGGACATCCTCCGGAAGGTTAGGCAGAATGACGGTGAACAGCTTATCACCCAGAGACGATGTGGAACACACTCCCAGGTCTTCGGACAAATAACCATTGACGCAAAAGTAGGTAACGTAGAGACAACTAATTAGAGTCGATGGTAAGGATTTTTCGTCAAGTTTGGCTTGCACCTGTTTGGAAATATCGCCCAAAAGTTGCACACACCATTCGTACTGCACAGCCAGCCGGTCAAATCCCGACAGTGTTGCAATAACTTGATCACCCGAAATTGGTGAGATCGTTTTGGGTGTTTCGAAACGGCCACTGATTGCCAAATGATCTACCAACTGTATCAAGCGCAGAGGATCCAACAATCCGAATCGAAAGTGACCTCCGGTTACTGTGGGATCCGGGGGAGAAGAGTTAACTGAACCATCGGACATCCACACTAACAGTTCACGACAAATCCACTCGAACAGTACAGTTTTGGAAGTCAGATGTGATCGTCCCAAATTTGCACAAAATCGGGCGACCTGCGGAACAGGGAAACAAGAAAGACAAGTAATATGTCAACCAGATAGATCCGATCGCTTTTCCAGTTAACCTAATTTATAAAAACGAAAATGAATAGAATTAAAGAGGAAGCAATAAATAATGTATTTATAAGCCTATCCTCGAAAGGTCATTTTAGCAGTATAATTTACCCATACCAAAAATAAATATGACAAACAACAGCGGAAACAATAAGCTCTTACTGTCTTTAGTTGTGACATTCTTATTTGCGACTGGTCAGCAAATCAACAAGACGAAGAGAAAGTGAGACAATTAGTGGAAGTAGTTACACACCTCGGTGATCATGAACCAGTAGACATCTACACACAGATCATCAGTTCAAGTTTCAAGCATGTGTGGTGTTGATAAGAACGAACTAGATGGAAACGCTGCTTGCTGGTTCACTGTTGAACATCAGGACCAACAGCTTGCAAACAACTTTCCATCAACGGCCGTAATTTTGGCTACCAGTAGCGGTACTCAAAAAAGCTAAAGTATATACGTAAACACTTTTTACTTGCATCTCAGCAGGCATGAAGTCAAGTTATGAATACAAGGCTGTTATCCACGGACATGACACTGATCGCCTGTTCAATCTGAGGACAGACTTTTGAGGGTAAACAATGACCTCATATGTAGTAGGAACATACGAGCTTCAGACGAACATTCGGGTGACTGACACAGTGATTGGACGAGCAGTCACCAGCCACATATCTATCAAACCCTGGTGCACACGGATGCTTATCAGCAGAACAAACTCACCCAATTAATTGTTAATCGTCATGTAAAGCTATTCTTTGATCCGAAATTTCAAAAAGCGCCGTGAACGTTAAATAACCTCCTCAGTACCTCGAAACGAGAGACTACCGAGTTGTTTGCAGATTGAAATGGGCGAGATAAAGGTACCACAATGGCGCCAGATAGAGAAATGGACATTGCTTTGATAGAATACAGACGCCGATTCAGTTTTCAGGTCATTTTAAGAATGAAAAGATTCGGTTTGTATAGAGATCGCGCTAACTAAGGAATAAGAAATGAACAGTAAGACTGGACAGGTGCAAATAAATGTTTGTACAAGGATCTAGTGGAGGATGTGGAAGCATGCTTGGGAAGGTCCGAATACAACAGGTGAGTTGGTTTCGATAAGATTTTTTTGCCAAAAATTATTCGGACATTTTGAAATGATGAGAAACAATGATACCTACGAATTGTTCACGGGATGGATATTTTAGGGATATGGAAAAAATTGCCAAGTCCTTCGACAACAAACAAGGAAAAACAACAGATAAACAAGATATCCAATGAACGGGGGGCAAACAAACCTTAATAAAACGACTGACCACGTGATGCGGAACTTAAGCGTCTGAGATATAGAAGGAAAACCTACAGATTCTGGTGAAAATGTCGGTAACATGAAGTGACCATGTAATGCTATTGCTCAAAGTAGTCTGCAGATATTTA
Organism: Paragonimus heterotremus; assembly: GCA_013368495.1. NCBI lineage: Eukaryota > Metazoa > Platyhelminthes > Trematoda > Plagiorchiida > Troglotrematidae > Paragonimus > Paragonimus heterotremus. Next base: position 59,149 of record LUCH01003399.1, read on the forward strand.
ACAGAAAACAACCGAGGTAAAGGTTCATTATTTATGTAAAGAATGGGGCAGAGTTTCTTTCATTAGTTCCTCTTCATGCGCGAAAAACAGAACGTCAACGCACTTAGGTGTGTGAGATTCGGACAATATTGCTAGCACGAATAAACCGTTCAGCAAGGCGTGAGAAGAAAATCTAGCCGCGTGCTTGTCACCTAACGCCACATTATCTGCATATTTGGTTACAGATCTAGGAATGTGTCAAAATATCCTCTAAAAGGCAGGAGAAACGCGAGCAGCATGTTCTCTTGGCGAGGACCAGAGTTTAAAGATGAGGGTGGCAAAAAAGAAGATAACAGCAAAAATCAATTTTTTTGAGTCCACCCTTAAAAGATGTCTATAGTCGGAAATTTCACACATATTTTGTGAATGAGTTACGTTTGTTACCTTTCAGCACGGAATATTGCTCAGCTTGCCTACAATCATAACTTAACTCATTGTCCTGTCATTCACGTAATACACATCAACTCACTTGCAATGACTCGAATATAAGGAGGACGGAAGGCACTCGGGACCGAGTATGTGCGCTGGTAGCTGATGCATACGACGATATGGCAGAAAAGGACAATAGTGTGAGCTAGGAACATACAACGCTCACCATAAGCCACATTACGGAGGCCGATTATGTAGGTGATCAGAGAAGTTGGCCAGTTCGTTCAATGTGTAGTTGCGTAATCCGAATAAAAAACGGCTCGCAATTTTTCGCGGCAATTCTAATCACTAATTAATGTCCAGTCCTGTTTATGCACAAACCGAGAGGTAGCATGGTGCTGAGAAAGGGGCGGCCTACGAAAAAGCAACAAAACCCTTCGTCCTCTAGCCACGATGCCACGTGAGCCAAGTACACTGCTTGTAGAATGCGTTTGCGTTGCAAGAAAAATGACGGCCAGTACTGTCGTCGCTCACTTCTCTCATTGCAAGCAGTTACGTAGATCGCGGCCTTTTATCCGTAAACCTGCACTTTCCGATAGGCATATTTTAATATTTTAACCTCAGAAAGTCAGTTCGTTGAGAAGTCGAACCACAATTCACCATACGAGATATGCATGAAGTTCAAGGCCAATCATACGCCGTCATAACAACAATGAGTGTACTGACTGCCGCTTCGGCGTCCGACAACGAGCGCACGTCATTTTAAATAGCGAGCGGAAGCGGCGAGCCATCGGCAGATGTCACAGATGTGACCACTTTCAGTTGATTACAGGTGTATTCTCACCAATTAGGGATAATATTTGCCTAGTACAAATTATTGTGTGACCTGTTAACATCCATGGGTTCATATGTATAGTTACTGGCGACCCAGAATGCAGCTTCTCGCGACATTACGGTAGAATGTTCATGATGTTTTCCACAAGACAAATAAACGCACTTAATTTAAAAAATGGATGACAAACGAAAATGGTCTCGGTCAACAACTAAATGAAAATCATTCGTTTACTGAACAAGATCAAGTATCCAACAGCATTTTGACAGATAGCTGATAAAAAAATAACACAATTAGTTAAACCGCATCAAAACGGGATTGGACTGGTATGAATCATTTACTTATAATATGGATTTAAAAATGGACAATGTTTTCCGTTCAACAATATAAATGCTCGCATGTTTTTTCGGGCAAGTCCGAGAGACTTTCATAAGCCTTAAAACCGGGAGTGTGTCGTGTTAGTCACTTAATCGTATCTAGAAAAATGGACTAATCATATGTAGTTTTCCTGGATGAAACCGGATTACTTCCAACAGGAGGTGTTCGGAAAGCATCTCCGGTTGCTAAGTTTCTTAAATGGAAACACAAGCAAGAGCTCATATCCTAGGCACTCATCACATGCTTGTTCATTCTGTGACAGCCTGTAATACCAACCTTCTTAACTGTTCATGTTGGCCTACTCTGACGTGAATGATCGAATTTGAGTCCATGGGCTTTGAAACCAAATACAAAAAGCGAAATTTGTTTCGCTTCCATTGTCAAGCCTTTTGATAAAGCTATAAAATAGATCAAATCTCAGCAAAGAGACCGAAAAACGTTTTGCCACTTATTTGTGTAAACCAATAATTTTCGGTGGCCAAATGGACTGAGAACTAAACTTGATTCGCACTTTTCTCGCCGAGTAAAGAACTCGAACGTGGGGGAGGTCACTAGAAATCGAGGATTCGAATGAAAAAACTCATAATTACTTAGGCAGAACTTTTTTTTAAAGCATGTTAATGTAATTGTTCAGAGAAATTCAATGTTTAACAGATATTGAAAATTTATTCATACAACATAGTATCATTATTCCCACATTTTGCGAAGCGAATATGAGGTTATGTTGAACGACAAGACAAGGGTTTGCCGAAATTTTCAATCAGTGAAAAAGACTGAAAACCAAACGACAAAAATTGTGAGGAGATTTCAACTCGCGAAGATCGGCAATTTGTAGTAAAAAGCAGTGCATATAGAGTAGTTTTAACGGACGAGTGTTCAATTCCAACAGAGTGTGAACGGTGAAGTTATTCTACCCCCGGAACACAGAATACCAAATTTGCTAAGACCATATACGAACTTCAGTTGTTGACCGAGAAACATAAATAGTGGCGCTTAACACGATCGTAAGCCGCAGCGCTTCACCAGTTCATCGACGGGATCGGATTGTGTGGACACAAAAATCGAGATGACAGCTTCATAAATGAGATGATCGATTGTACACCGAAGGTGAGAGAACTCACATATATCTGCCAAAGTTGCCAATTATAACAGCTCACAGGGATTACCACAGAACTCCCTTTACAAAGAATCTCTCAACAAATGATATGTTCCAGCGAGGAGTAGTAATCAAAGAAACAGCTCCATTGTAACCTTATAGCAGTGGGAGAACACCAACCTGTAAACTCAATAAAGAACAGAGATTTCGGCTTCGTACGTCCATTCTCCTCCTGGAAATACATCACTTTAAATAACTACGACGGCTGGGCTAACTCCCTTGTTTGCTATCATTGCGTTCGCTGACAGGGCTTATTCAAATTATTTTTTTCTAGCTTCGATTGCCTGTCCTTACCAACATTTTAGCCGCGTTCATCTACTGGATCTCGTCAGTTATGAACAACGCTCTCCGAAACATCTGTTCAATGCGTATGATAAGTTGTAAATCCTGTTGACTAGACGAGTGATCAATTGCGGAGGCAGATTTTGTATAGCTGAGTACTGAAACAAACACGGAAACTGTCGGAGACCGTTAAGACAGACGTTTTTGAAGCGCTGAATATAACGGAGATGATCCGCTGATTCGTTCGGCAAACAAACCGGAAACACCTGTAAGTTCAAGATAAATTACGAGACTTTACAGGAAAACAAGAACTGAAACAGACGACACAGGATCAATGTGTTTTTAACGTGGGTCGCATGTTAAAGTCGTTTCAAAATTCACATGCTTTCAAGACCGTATTTCTCGAATACACAAACCTACTCCAATATCCATATAAATCATGTGTATTAACATGACAGAGACAATCAAGCGAATTCATAAGTTACACGTACTTGCACACAGGTATCAGTCTTTTCACGATGACACCACTGCTATTTGAAGAAGAGTTTTGTGGAAGCACATACCAACTTGAGTAACATCTTAACTGTAAAGCGTCAGACAGGATTGTCGGAACAGAATTAACTGAAGAGTGTTAACGAACCGACCGCAGCCTTTCCACTAATCAGCTGAACAAAGAGAGAAACAGCAATCATTTTCTCCTATGTTCTGTGATGTAGTGTATTTGTTTGTGCAACGCGACCAAATTTATCCAGTTTGAAAAAGGCCAATAATAGCGTGTAAGATGTCTTGCGCATTGACATTTCGTTCGCATCTCATCGGTTACTTTTGCGAAATTGACATACAAATTTTATAATGAGGGGGCAAGCAGCTAGGCAATATCGATCTAGTCATGAGACAGTCAATCAGGTGACCAAAGCGAAAGCAGTAAGATGCAACTGAAGCGTACTGATTATCAGGAGCATGAATAAAATTGCTGTGGGTCAAATGGCTAATAGGAGTCCAAAGAGAGAGAGATGGTTGGAAACAAAACAAAAATCCATACAGATCAAGTGGAATTGGTGAGATAGGGTTAGAAAATCTATACCGATCAAACAGAATTAAACAATAGTTAGATGGTATGAAGAAGAATACACGGGTCTAAAAGGTTTGGGTTTAGAAAAAAGGAAAAATACGAAGGTAAAATGGAATCAAAGAGTATTAGTTGCATTTTTACCAGCATAGCGCAAGGCTAGTCACCAAATGTTTCTGGGCGCATAAGGTGGGATTCAGCCGATGTATTGAGACAGCTTCCGCAATATTGAGAGCCTGTTTAAGTTTCGGTCTGAAAAACACTCTAAAGGCAGTCTTTGGGTCCACTGAATGTCCGGTCTGTAAAAGGTGCTTTGTAATGGCACTGACGGCACAACCGACTCCCGAATTCAAAAGCCATTTCGGTATGTGTTCGCTGATGCGTGTGCCAAGGTGCCTCCTAGTCCTGCCGACGTATCTGCTTCCACAGTATCATGACTAGATCGATATTGCCTAGCTGCTTGCCCCCTCATTATGTCAATTTCGCAAAAGTAACCGATGAGATGCGAACGAAATGTCAATGCGCAAGACATCTTACACGCTATTATTGGCCTTTTTCAAGTTTATCCAGTTTTTTACTCTTTTGGGATGGTCAGAAGTCCAAGTGCAGCCGCATCAGTTTCAGTGTTTTTTTGTCTCCTTTTCAATTTTTTAATTACTACTGTAATCTTCTGTGCCACATTCTATTCGTCAGTTATTTAATCTATTCATATTTCTCCTCGACTTTTATGTTGCTTACTGCTTGAACCAAGTATATACCAGAGCAGTTCTTTGGTGATAAGAATTACAGTGACATCACCACCAGCACTATGCAGCACGAGATTTTCCACAACAGTCAGCGGTGAAACCAAACTCAACAGTAACTCGTTCACACGAAGCAAGTACTAGTTGATGAGTTGCTTTCCACAATTCAACTTTGAATTAACAGTGTGAAACATGCGCAACAAGTGTCATCTGGCATCCGAACTGATTTCTGATATGAAGTATGCGTGTGAACCATGTCCTGATTCCTGTTTACTGCAGCTACTGACTCAAATCTTTAGTGTCACCATAAACCTGAAACATATTATGCAAATTTGAAGAGGTTTACAAAATAACATGTTCACTTATTTATTCAACAGATTGGCGTTCTTTCCTGTTGGGAAAATTTTGGCATTCCCAGTGGAGGGAACATGACAATAAGTTCATGTCGTATAGTTCGTAAGCTTACGAGTCTTTACGCACAATTTATCGCAGTCGTTATTGATAGACACCGTTCTAACTATTCAACTCGGAACAATTCCACAGGTTACTAGACAAGTTCTGAAGACGTGGGTTCAAATAAGACTTTTTTTTCGGAGCACCGTTCTCACCATCATAAACAGACCTGTTCAACGTGAGTTAACTACGAAAAAAAGAGAAGACGTGAGCTGTGACCTCTGACGATCGATTTTCTTGAAGGTGCCCTAGATCAGCCTTGTAAGGGTCTAAAAACATTTTCGACTTATTTACGATAGGAGCATTTTTGGGGATCGAATGCACTGATGCTGCGAGACCATTAACAAAGCTGCTGATAAGATTACTTCACATTCTTCACCGCCGTGCTCGACGGAGAAAATCGGACGCGTTATAGCCATTGATTTTACTGACATAGTTCCGTGACATTATAGTGTAGTTGTAAACTCTCTGTAAAGTTTGGACAACAGACATCAATCGATCTTCAGTGAACAACGTGATCCTCCTCAGATGGGAGTTACAATATTTAAAAAAAGTAGAATTTGTCTTATACATAACACAACCAGGGTGGTCGGTACACAGTACAAATACAAATCTAAGGCGTATAAAGTATGAGGCTTAAGTATGTTTTGATACACCACTATGTGATCCGGTGAAAGTCCATCCGCCTGCATGGACATAGTCCTGCTCAGATTAACGGTACGTAGTGTGGTTTTAGCAAACCAAACCTTTGCGTTATTGTGAATGCAACCAAACGCATAAGGGCTTCGATTCGTAAGGTAAACGGCTGCCGATTTAAACTTCGTTCCGAGTACCTCTGCTTGATGGTTCTCAACAAAGATAAAATCGGTCACACCGGAGTGTCAATCTGAAGAGTAACAACAGGAAACGGTTATATCACACCCTGTTACACTTTTCGCCAATAAACATAGGGACATATGGTAAGGTAAATAAATGCACATCGTAGATCAACTAACCTGCATGAAAACGACGTCTAAATAAGCCTGACGACAGGCCGGAGGTTGTGCACAAACGAGGCGTGTTCTTCCACTATCAGACAACACATCCAAAGCATCCGCCAAAATTCGTAAGATCACTTTGATCAATATGGAGTGGAGCAGTGGTATTTGGTTGGCCATTTCGTCCACGGATGTAAACGAGTATGCGTTTGATAAGCGATCAACTAAGAAACGAGAACATTCCAAGACACCCGTCACCACTACGACGGAAACACCTGGATCAATATAAGTCACAAGAGGGGATTGAGAACCCTCCACGACGATGGTATTCTCGCCAGATTTTGAAGTAATAGAGTGCTCCAAACCAGACAGAGTAGCATTCACGAACAAACGTTCCAATATTTGCTGGTCCGTTTCAGTCAGTGCCGCAAAATCAACGGGAAGTTTGCTTAAGAGAGTAAGCAAGTTTGGATAAACCTATCAAAAGCGAAGGGAAGTGACAAATAATGGCATCTTCCAAATAAAGATCGAAATTAGGAAGTATATGCTCCGAAACTAAAGGATGACCAACAGCAACAACAACAACAGTAGAAGGCACTTAGACGGCTGAAAAAACACGCATGGTTGACACGTGAAAATCACTAGCAAAAACAGATGAAACAAGTAAATAAAGAGTACGCATTTACATCTGACTGTGACTTTCGCATTCAGATAAACTCTTTAGCTGGTTCCATTCAAAAAGCATTAGACCAGAAGTCCGAGTCTGAAAAAGCCCGTCAATGATGTGTATGCCTGTCACGAGCGCGATTTGAACTCCGGTTGAGTTCCCTGTGCGGTAACTGATTGAACCGCTGCATCAGAACTCATATGCGACATGCTGAGTGCGATTGTAGAATCTAGACGTGACTACTCAGAATTATTCAATAGTCAGATTAGTATACATGTATATTTCAAGTTGAGCGCCACTCCCAGTTGATCGCAGCTGTCACATAACCATAGACTTTCTAGTCGGCCCCTTTCGAAAAGAAGCACCAGATGACTCCAACTACTCATCAGTAATCTAACATATCACCTAGCAGGTTTAATGAGATCGGAGATTTCGACCTGTCTAGGAAGTCCTAATCGCGGGATTGTCGATTGGAGTTAACAGACAGTAATTGTGTTTCCTCCCGAGGCGATCGGGCAAGCTGATCATTACTGACAAGCGAAAGTGGTTGAGTGTTCACGTATGACATCTCGGTCGCGCATAATGTGAGGTCAACGGCGCAGTGGTAAACACGGTTGCCTCATGAACAGGGTGGCCGGAGTTCTAGTCCCGGCAGTGGCATGGATATACACCAATGACGAGCTCTAATGAGAGCGAAACTCTAGCCTAGTGCTTCTTTTCGAAAGGGGTCGGCTGGAAAGTCTATGAGGATACGACAGTTGCGATCAATTATGGATGATGTTCAACTTGAAATTAACCAGTGTGGATTTGAAATGTCACAATAAATCATTCATTACTCAATGTACACCTGCTTTAAATATTTAAAATAACAATATTAATACATCGC
>LUCH01003400.1:8881-25698 GCA_013368495.1 Paragonimus heterotremus
CTTTCCGAACGACCTTCGAGCCAATTTCCGTCAGACAGATAATTTCCTGTCGAGCTTACACCCACGAGTATGACGTGAAAGATGACATTAAGTTTCCTTTTCTCTTCAGATTAACTTTCCGGGTCAAGCGGAGATTTTCGTTGTCTGTTGTTTGGGCCTCTGTATGCGTCCAGTTTCCGGCGTTCCAACGGTGACGTGCTCCATCCACGTTACCACATTCGTATTAGATCTTCGAAACCCCCAAAACCCCAAATTTTCCGCGACGTGATAATTGCTTCATTAGTACCGCTATTCTCAGTCAGACAACTTTACCACTGTAAATCTGGGCAAATACGGCTTTTGAAGGTACCAAGATTGGGTTTATTTCTGGGGACAAGCTGTCATTTTGGCGCGCATCCTATTTTGTCGTGACTATAGTTCCTTGGTTCGTACGCCCAGTTCCTCAGCCTTATGTCAACATGAATGGTAAATCTTATCCAAAAGACGGCAAATCCGCAAACGAACTTTTCTGTTGATTTAATCACTGCTCACAAGCGGACTTCAACGCAACATTTAAAAGCGTAATGGGGTTAGAGGTGAGAGAACCCTAAGCACAACCGCACAGCAGCCGCCATAGAGGACGAATGTCGACGGAAATTCCAGTCGATTTTCAGAATTCAAACAAGCGTCAGACTGGTTGTGCAGCGTTCCTGAAGGTAATAGCCAAGACACTTGTATCTTAGTGAATGTAGCCTACAGTAGTGACGGCGTGGATTCATTATACAGCCACGAGTAAAGCTGCGATACTCATGTCAGCACAATAACTTTGATGTTAGTGGTTTGTGGTAAATTTGGACTCACGAGATAGTATGAACAGACACGATGGTACTGGTAAGGCAACTCTCACATCACAAGGAGTTCAGGATTTCAGTGAAGTCGAAGGGGATCCCATTACGGGTTTTTAAATATTTTCGAACATTCTAAAATCGAGACTTCATGCAAACCACTTGCAGTTCGGCAGCCCCAAGTGGACGGTAACGATCAGAAAATTGGAATGCATCAAAAAAGTGCACCAAATACCAGTTATGTGCTGAAAACTTCCCATCATTTTTGTGAAAACAACTCATCATTTGTGTCTCCCGCTTTTTCAAATTTTATAAGTGCGTTCATTTCATTCCTGCCAGTGATACACGTGATCCTCTATTCCGAAAATGTTCGACGTTGTAGGGTTTTGGAGATGGCAAGGAATTGGAAATTCACTGTCATGCGATGTTGGCATTGTAATCGGATAAGAATACAGTCATATTTGATAGTTTATAGTGCATGACAACGTTCCCAGGTTCACTGTCTATACGAAAGGTATACAGCTCTTATTTTGCATGATTTCACGTAGATAATGACATTATCATACAGATGCTTTCATCTTCGATGCATACGTGGCGGTGCAAATCGGGCATTATATCCCATTCTATAACCGAAGACCTCCAGAAGTGAATTCTGCTCGCTCCACTGCAGCGTTTCTTACTCAGCCAGGCGCCGTTAATACAAAACACTGTACTCCGCCTGGAATCCTAATTTCACTGTTTTAAAAGATATTTAAACGAGGAGGATCGGCGCCAAACTTACCGTTTCCCTCTTGGAATAACCCTCAAGTCAAATGCCTACGAACTCCATAATTACCTTAAATTTACTCTGAACTATTGACAACACAGTTGTTGTGCTGGCGTAAGTACCGCAAGTTCGTCTGTGGCTATGCGATAAATTCCCATCATCTTCAGTGCTGTAGGCCACGTTCTCCGAGACAACAGTGTTTTAGCCGTTACCGATGGGGACGCCACCTAACTAGTCCAGCCATTAATTGTATTCCCAAGGTCGACGTAATTTCCAACGGGCATTCTTCCCATTTGGTATCTGGCCTAAGGTTGAAGTAAAAGTTCTTTCAGGTTTGCCTCAATGGCGCCTCCACTTGTTCACGATGAAGTCTGCTTGCCCGTGCGGCAACTAAACTATCAGATAAATTTTGTTTGCAGATTTGCTGTCTTTTACTTACGACTTCAGAACTGCGTTGACAAAAAGTCAAGGAACTCGAATCGTGACATACCTATAGCGATTAGTGAACTGTGCACAGGATTGTGTTGCAAAATACTCTTAAAACGCCCAGTTTTTTATAGTCACCTGTTTACCTAAAAGGCAATCATTGAAAGTAGTTTAGCCTGTTGAATGGACACACTTTGCCTAACGGAAGTGTTCCTGGTGCCAGAAGAACTGACTAGGAAGAAACTACAATTGCCACGACGTGTGAAGTCATTACCTAACAACTTATCCACAAAATATTTGTTTGAGTCGGTGTCTGGCCGGCCAGTAAAACAGGTACCACGGAGAGCGAAACGGTGTAGAAACCTGTTGAAAATTAACCTATGTGAAGAAATTTTCCCATCGAGGCAGGAAAAATAAATGCCTTCCGGTCTTTGATGCTAGTTCCATGCTCTCCCACTCAGTGGTATCCGGATTTCGGAGCATCTTGCGAACGCACACTGTCCTAGAAGCAGACGGAATGAACCTAACGCGAAAGCAGCCTATCCCGACGTGATAACCGTTTGAGAAGTATGAATATGATCTAACGCTGAAGTTGATAGATGTTTGTCTGACCAGTTCTGTATGCGCAGGATGGACGAACAAAATTAGAGGGGTGGTGATAATGTGGTACTTTTGATTGTGGAATACTACAAAATAACTGGTCGGGGAATTGATAGGACGCTTAGTATCCAGTTACCAATCTGCTTAATCCGTGATCTCAAGGTAGATGGTATGTTCAACAAAATTCTGAAATCAACGGTCTTAGCCGACCTAGCTTTGCATGTAACCCCTACCGGACTTATAGTTAGCGTTGCGGAAGTGCTAATTGTAAACGAATTCGGTGTCCTTGAGGCATACTGACAGGAAGGATTGGCTCCACAAGGATACCTAACGTTCAAAATCCTGCAAATTTTACATCGAGCTGCAGTCTACCAGTTTGTTAGAGTACATGAAATTGATGCGGAATAGCTTCTGTCTCCACCAGGCGTGGTGAGTATTAGCCTCTGAACATACTAGCGCCAATTGGAAAGAGCCTGAATGACGTATTGAAAGTCTCTTAGAATCTTTAAGAAACAGCAGCGTCTGAACAATTGTGAGCCATGCAAGAATACTGGCTGTCAGAAGTTGGTTCACTATGTGAGAAAATCGCACAGGTTAGGGCGGAATCACTGACAGGATCCGGAGACTCGGTGATGCAGGCTTTGCAGAATCGGTAGAAATAAGCACGAAACAACTTTTGGTCCCGAGTTTTAGAGGACTGGTTGAACAATATTTGGTTAATGCGCAGCGTTTGTTGGTTTTTCTGAATCTCAATTTTTTGCGTCCGTTATTCAGCCGAAGGAACTCATGGGAGTACCAAGACTAACCAGAGATCACCTTTTTATCAGAGGTTTTCATAGCCCTTCCCTTTGTGCTGGATTTTTCGAGGATTGTTTGGTACGGTTGTCGTCTGGTGACTGACGTTTGGTTTGTTTGTAAGAAGTCTATCCTGGATTTGCTCCTGTTTGTCACCGTTTTCTACAGTTAACAGTCACGATGATTATTTATGTATTGATTGTACATGAAAATTATCTGATTTCCTCTTTTTTAAAACTATGATAGCTTGTCTAATAGAACTTGATACTGTTTAATATGCTTTCAACTTCATCGTTATCGGACTTTTTAGTGAGGTCATTTTCCGTTGACTGGTGGCGGTTTGCGGACCATTTTCGTCCTACTACTGTGAAAGTCTTCATGCTAAATAACTTTTGTACCCGATAATACGCATTCAAGGTTTAGCGGCATTTCTGTTGTAATTTTGTCAGCAGCACCACGCAAATTCTCATCTTTTGGATCGCTTTTCTTACGCCTTTTGGACTTAGAAGACAACCCTGCCAAACCGACCATCTGGACAGGCGTTAAAGGAGTTGTCGGTTATATGTCAACTGATGAACTATCCCAAGTCGCCGTAGCGATTCAACACTGTGGTTCCTGGTTTTATCACCGTTGACAGTTTGCTATACCCTTTGAAAGCGTTATTCGTCTCGTACACTGCTAGCACCCGCAAACGTTGTTTAGTCTAGAGTATGAACGTTTTCCCGGAGCCTCGGTAGTGCCCTGGCCTTTTACAGCTAGAAGTAAAGGCAATGCTACTTTCATCAGTTTCAAAACGTCTTTCGCTATAAAGTCTGATGAGACCCGACGTTGTAGATGATAAATGCGAATTATCTGCGCTTCCTTTGCCTTAATTTGTATGGTAGCTAGCCTAACTAACGCTCATATATCGCACTCTTTGCATCAATAGAACGTTACCTCTATCTGCCGTTGCTCTAGGACCACCTGTGTGTAATATGGAAGCAAACGTCTGTTTTGTGTTTATGACGACCGTTGTAGGTAGGACAGCTCCTATCCTTGTTTGCCATCTTGGTGTGGTTGTCGGCCTCGAGTGTCGTTCCGATCCAGCGGGCTATGCTGACAAGGACAGCGGCGCTTGCACGTTCAACATTGTATGGTTGGCCAAAGGGGAACAGCAGGACAGAAGGCAGTTTAACTGGTGGTGATCGATGCAGGTGTGTTGGTCTTGTTCACTTGATGTTTGCTGTTGCCTGGTATGGTGTTGTTACTGCGACTTGTATGTCTCTGCAGTAGTAAGTGTGTATTGATCGTGTTGACTTTATAGTTGTGGCCCCCAGGCGTCTGCATAACTACTGTAGTCTGCCTGTTCCTGGTGGTCCATGTTGTTGCTGCTGCGTACTTGTTTGTCACCCACTACTTTGCTGTACGGGTTTTTGAGCCAGAGGCTCCGGTTGAAGGCCATAGTTGGTCTCCTGTCTAAGTCTGGGCTTCATGGCAGTATCCAAAGCACACACAGTATATGTAAATACAGCGTACGTCGACTACACTACTGCATCGGCAAGAGTAACAAGATCGCTCATCTGCTGTTTGCGACGGGGTGGATAGATAGAAATATGCTACTGCCAAGCCTTCACTCTCCCCTTGTTTAATGACCCCTCCGTCACAAATCCTGGAGCAGAGAATGCTCCCTCGAACCTCCTTACAGCGACAACCAACCTGAGGCACGCCCGGGGACGCAGGAAAATTTTCATCAGGAGATGAAACCAAAGGGTGGCCAGAACGCCGAACCGCAATGAGCGTTATGGAACTGAACCGATGTATAATTGAAGCAGCAGCCGTGAGTAAGACAACGCTTGAAGGCTAAGTTGAACTCCGAGAAGCGTGTGCCGGGTACAACTTCCACTAGATAGGTTATCTGACAGGCGATGCTTGGGAACTTGGCGTCTGTTCCTCAGTCGCTGATCTTATCAGTGCTTCAATAATTGAAGAACTGCATGACATCCGTCCTCGAATCCTGTTCATTCGCCTGCTAATCGGTCGAAGCAAGTGTGCCACATTTGTCAGTGTTCATGGTCCAAATATTTGTCCCATTGATGTCACAAAGGACCAGTTCTGCGATCACATCCCTTCCACAATCCGGTTGGCACCGATGAGTGACGAACTGTTCGTTCTGGGTGACTGAACGCTCGAGTTGAGCTCGACCTTGTGGCCGGGCTGGAAGCTCACGGATCCTGCGGTTTCAGCACAGTCAATCAAAACGGTGGCTGTCTGCTTCACCTATGTGTTACCCACGAGGTGATTATCAAAATCACTCCATTTCAGTTGGAAATGGGCGATATCACAGCGTTAACTCACTAATGAAGCAGTCATCGTCGTTTGTTTGATAGGTTGATTTTGCGGAAGAGTAACATTCGTTAGGTGCCTATCACGTGAAGGATGCACTGCACCAAATGTAGCACCCATCGTAGGCTGGTCAAGATCGAGCTGTCTGTCTGCACGTGCAAACCTGTTTATTGTAAACCATCCGGACAACGGAAAAAGTTGGATGTAAAAACTCTGTCTTTGGGACGAAGACTGCCTTTCAACGTGTCGTGGCCGCTCGTCTGTAAGACTTTCTGGTATTCACCACCTTGACGGTAGGTGGCAGTACTTCAAGGAATAAATCACAGCCACAGCCAACTAGACGATCGGTGCCGAACACCAGAAACGTCCCGACTGGTCCTATGACAACGACACGGCAATCTCCGGCTTGGTACGAGAGAAGGATGCGAACTTAACCGCCTTCACAGTAGACTAGGATGATGAAGACGAAACAGACACTCCGGCGTCTTTCGCGCCCACCGGCCAGAGGCGTTCGCGGAATCATGGGCGGCTGGTGGACAGCAAGGTAAGCGAATGAAACGCTACTATGATCACCAACAACGCTAGCAGTTCGGCGATTCGCTTACTTCAACGTTCGGCCCATCTGTTCAGCCTACCAAAGCAGTGGTTGAAATGGACACTGGCCGTTCGTGTACTCAGCCAGAGGACCTCATGAAAATCTGACACAAACACTCCGGTACCCTCCTAAACTATCCCCATAAAGGCGAGTGGGTGGCCGTGAACAGCATCCCGCAACGGTCGATAAAATCTTCGCCCAATGTAGTCCTGGATTTGTCAGGGAAGCAAACGGTGGTATGTTAACTGTGCAATGGAGAAACTGCAATTGAAAAATGATTGCCGGAAAAGATCCCGAATAATGGAGGATCAGCACTGGAACGCGCACTGCCCCGATTGGTTCACCCCAGCCGGGGGCAGAAAGAAATCCACCAGATTTCAAGGACGCTCTGACAGTAACATTTTATGGAAGATAATAGTAGCAAACAGTGCACCGATGGCTACCGGGGCATAAGTCCGCTGAGCTGCGCGGGCGATGTACTTGCCAGAATCCTTATTAACCGACTGAATACGTAGGTCTTGGAGACAAGTGTTCCCGAGAAGCAGCGTGAACTACAGGCGGGTCACGGTACACTCGGCCTGGTGTTTGCTGCTAAACAAATTCAGGAGAGATGTCAGGAACAGAACCGGCTCCTACATGCCCTGTTCTTAGACCCCACCAAAGCATTTGATTCCGTGAGCCGCGAGGTGTTGTGGACGGTGCCCGGTAAGTTTGGATGTCCGGATATGTTCGTAAGTTTAATTGAAATGTAACGTGTGGGTATGAGGACAAACGTACAATCGTCATGAATTTCACATTGTTACTGGCGTGCAGCGGGGTTTTGTGCTAGCCCCAGTGTGATTTAGTCTACACTTGACTACCATGGTGACAGCCGTTTTACAGGACTCTGAGGAGGACATTGTTCAGGCTGAGCACCAGAGGGATGGGCGCCTGCTAAATATCCGATGTTTCGGCGCCCCAAGCCGGCGATATACCTTAAGTATGCGCATGCTTCTGTTCGCAGATGACATCGCGCCGTCCGAACACAGTGAAAATGAACTACAGCGAGTGGTCACAACTTTGGTGGCCACGGCATCTGAGCTGGGATTGAACATTAATACGAGTTAGCCTTCTCCGGGCAGAAGTTTCGCCCTTACATCTGAGACTGAAATTTGAACCAACTGGAGGTGTTGTCGAGTGCCGTACAGATTTATACTACTTAAGTGGCAATTGGTTGGCAGATTGGTTCGTGAACCGCGAGTTACGTGCTCGCGTGACAAAGGTTAGTCTGCTTTCGGACGTGCTTGCCAGAACCACGTCCTGAAGCGGAACATTGGGCTTAACGTCTACTGCTCGGCGGAACTGTCCATATTACTGTACGGCAGTGAAACACGAAAATTATATCACCGGAACGTTCGCTATCTGAGCCGCTTTCGTATGTGATGTCGGTAGTGCATCTTTGGTATTCGGTGGTCGGACATGTTTGAAGACATTGAAGTGCTGCGGCAAGCGGACATGGACAGAATGAAAACATTGTCACGACTGAATCAGCTTTGTTGGCTAGGTCACGTTTGATGAACGGGCGATGGCTGAACTTCGAAGCGGCTGTCGTATGGACAACTGAATTCGGGTAAGCAAAATGCTGGTGATCAAATCTCGTATATCAGGATTTAAGCCATGCTCAGCGTAACTTTGAAGTTTGATGTTGGGAAGACAACGTTTGATCCGGCTCTCTATTGAACTCTAATCCAGAAGGTCTGGAGACAGTTGTCTTGGACGGGAGGTCGCCAGTTCCTTGAGCAACAGTTGCTCAGCTCTGAAGCAGTGTGCGGCACGCAAGTGAATCAGGTGTGCCGTAGATCGTGATGAAATGGTTGCATGGCGTTTTAATGAATTTGGCCGCAGTGCGTCCATCGTTTGGCACCTGTATATCTTCAATGTATTCATGGCACACTCTTGGATAAGGTACAGCAATTACGTTAGCTTCAAGTAGGTTACACCTGTTATATCCATTTTTCTTGTTTATATCGGTCAACGATCACATTCGTCTGACAACTTAGCTGCTCCCCTTTTCAGAAACCAAACTGTCTGCGGCTTTCTGCCTTCCCTTTACTTCAGCTTTTTGGTGCACCATGTGGCGATTGTTTTGTCGGTTTTTCTCCCAGCCTAACCTTGAATTTTATTTTTTCCTCTCACACCCCTTCAAGTGCACTTGCATATGTTAACATACTGAACCACACCTTGGATTTCGTTTTCAGTGTTTCCCACGTCTTTGATATTGTCATAAGGGCCTCTTTTCAGTTTTCGTCAGATAGGGGGTTCGGCTTCGAGATAACTCACTAACTGGCCATCAAGCATGGATTGGCTGGAAACGTACGTCTCATTCACATGCCTCGCGCTTTAGTCCTTTGGGTTCACACTGGCCGCGTGGTGTAAGAGCGGAACAAAAGTGCGGCGCGAGCCATTTGTGGCGATGATCAAGCACGAGCGTTCTAGGGCTTTGCCCACTGTAAGGGGCCAGTTCAAACCGGATGCCACTAGCCTTGTGAGACAGCTAGCCAGGAATTTCGTGAAGGCCCTATCGACCTTCAGTTCAGACACCAATAATAACAAGGTACTTATGCTCCTTCTGCCTCCTCTGAGTTCATTCGCCTTGACTTTATGTAGAATCCACATCGATGCAGACCCAAACTAATGCGCAAACTTCCGTTAATTGGGTGATAATTCATCTGTAAATATGTTCGTGAACCGGGCGTTGTGAGCTCGTTCGGCAAGGGCCAGCGTCGACTCTCGGCATGCTTGGAAGTGCCACAGCTTGACGAAGGACATTACATTCTGTTTAAAGCCAAATGGTGTCGTCTGTGCAGCCTTATGGCAGCGTAAATCGGACAATGTATAAAAGAAACGTGATTTACCTTAACCATTTTGATTTGCAACTTCTAAGACGCATCTTAGGTAATCGGTGGTCGGACATGTTTCAGAGCACCGAAGTTGTCCTGCGAGTGAACACAGACGGGATTGGAACCACGCTGAGGCTCAGCTGGCTCCGTCGGCAAGTCCGCCTTCTTTTTTTAGAAAGTTAAGTCTTGTTGGCCTTCTGTCCTTCCCCTTCTGCGGTCTTGTTGATGTACGGTATGCCGTACTTCTTGTTTGTTTTTCTGTCCTGTTGCAAGTTAGAAATCTTATTTTACCTGGGGTGCAATGATACGTACGGCAGCGTAAGTAACTAGCATTTTGCGACCGTTTGTCAAGGATATTTGAGCGCTATATATGTGCTTCCTTTCATGGAGTCATTGTGCAACGTGTAGTGATAAACCAACGGGCCGAAATAATCGAAAGGGGATTGAATCTTAACGCCGAGGCATCAATGAACAAGTCGTCAAAGCAAATGGCCAGACAATGTCGATAGGTTCGATCGACAGATGGTTTCTGCAAGACGAATTACAACCTGGTACCAAACAGACCAAAGATGTGTTGCGATCACATAATATGACATTTCTGCCTGACAGTCCCTCCGATCATTCAGGGGGTTCAAAGAAAAGGCGATACACACACCACTCACACAATGTACAGTAACCGATAATTGGTTGTTCGAGCAACCGTAATATTGACGCGATAAAACGAAGGCATCCTAGTCAAGGTCCAATTAGCGGTAGAAGACAGGAGAGGAAGTATTTAAGGAAGCAAATGCCTGGGAGGGATAGGGTTGGGTAAAGTTTTTACACGACTAAGCTTCCGAGTTCATCTGAAGCGAGGCCCTTTGTTTCCTGTCGACAGTTTTGTCCTCAATATCTATGAGCAATATATTGACATCTGTTTAGGCCTCGAAATGTAGGCACCCCGTTTTCGCTCACTTGCGCTGTCGAGCAACTGATCGATACATGGCCGGACCGACAACATCGTCCTCTGATGACGCAGCCTACACAAACAATTGACGCTGTCGAGGAAGTCGGAATAGTCTATTGATCCTTCCTGAAACCAGAAAATTCAAAATGATTAGGTCGTAGAAAACTTCGGAACTGTATGATTTTCAGACGGACCTGCGGGATCAGAGTTGGCCATTATCCCTAGATATCTCCCACTAATTCTTATTACTGGATTGTATGAATGTTGTTGTCGTGTATTGCGTGAATAAGAGAAGTCAGCAATAGTGCTATAATTGCAGAATATATATAAAACAACCGACAGTAATGAAAACGATAGAATGTCAATCCAAACAATGATCAAATTTAGCAGTAAACCAAACAATAATGGATGGCGGAAACTTCATGTACGTTGAATCCGAAGGCCCCTGGAGAACGTTAATAATAGAAGCAGGAAAGAAAATCAGAACTTAACTCAACATTTCGGCTACCGGCTCATGTAACTGAACAGTCACGGAGTATCTAAGTGGATAATGCCTAGCCCATAACGTGGTTACTGACAGGCGAGCAGCTGGGGAAAATTCATAATATGTTTATTAAAACCAGAAGTTGGTAGGGCACTGACTGCCAACAGTCGGGTTGGCAATCAGTCCTTGTACCAGTGATCGGACGTTTTGTTAAGTTAACCTACGTAAGGGAAAGTATGCCCATCAACGAAGACGTAGTGAATCTTCGAAGGCGTCGTCAACTATCACTGGCGTCAAAATGTGATTATCCCTGGTAGTCTACTTCTAGAATCCCAGCTATTCCTGTTGATTTATGGTCCTATTTCATGTTTACTAATAATCGGAATTGAAAACATACTCTGCTATTCCAAAGAAAGTGAAGATGTAAATGCGGTTCTTCAGGTTTAGCTGTAAAACGATTATAAAATGCTGTTACAAAGTAACAAACTAAGGACAGCTAGTTCCAAGCATACCTTGCTGATGGTAAAATTGAATGCCAGCTTGGATACCACTCGATTGCATTTCTATATTTAACTGTTTGACCTCATTAAACACTCGTCCCACGCGTGTCCCTGAAAGATACCCCTGTACAACTTGTGGTATAAATATAGTGTACTTGGCCCGGTGAATCACTGAAAACGACAGTCCTGGCCGCACATTACCTTTCTTAACCGGGCTGTTTGAATTTGACCATCAGGCATGCTTGCTCATAACCCCGGCGTTCACACAGACTCTCTGGCCAACCTCTTTCGAAAAGAAGTGTAAGACTTAAAATTTGCTCTTTTAAGAGCTCGTAAATAGCGGAGCTCGGACCTGATGCTTCTTTCCGAGTAATTTTGGCTGGAAAGTCCACCGGAACGCGGAGACTGCGATCAAACATATGATGTTTAACATGAGCTCAACCCGCTGTCAGACCACTTATCAATAATTCAAAAGGACTGTTGTGAGTAGTAAGAAATTTTGCAATTTCTGAGCCGTCGTTGTTGGGGTGACAAAGTGAACAAACTAACCAAGTTGACCCTTTATTGAAGTGGCCCAATATTCGGTTCCTACTCCAGGTTCAATCCGAAGCAAAGAAAGGGACAACGTTGAGTTTAGCGGAAGAAAATCCGTGGATAATCCCTGATTCTGTTACAGGTAGTGGCCTTCCTGAATTGGTCATAACGTCCCGTGGAGACTTCACACTCGAATGCCCTCTTATATTTCAAATACTTCGTGCAGCACATCTGGCCTGTCAGACTTCTTGCAACTTAACAACAACAACGGTTGAAAAAACCACAGACTAGTTTTTCTTGCTGCACGCACGTGCAAGCCTAATTGTCACTTAACAATCAAACCAGTATTTTGTGAAACCGATTATCTCTAGGGCGAGACGCCACTAGAAATCGTTTGAGAAGAAAAATCCATTATTACAACAGAGGGATAAAACAATGGGCCAATAGCAATAATAACAGTGAGCAGTGAATACGGCTACTGAGACCAGTGGTCAACATAATATGGAAGCATAATATGGAGCCATACAGACAGGCTGCCAAAGGCTACGTGACACTCTTTGAGATTATCCGTACTACCGAAACGGGCCCTCTCAGAAATAATCTATTTTTTCCCAAAGTCGGCCACCGTCGAAGTTTTCACAACCTAGTTTGAGAACCTATTCAACACGCTTACAAAACCCAATGGATGAGCTAGTTTGGGAGCCTTCTTTTGCAGCTCATTTTAATAGATAACGTGCAGTTTATCACCATCTGCCCCCTCCTGTAGTTCAACAACCGCTTCACAGCAATATCTGGCGGTCCTTTTACTATTCAGTGAATTTCAATGAGATCAACTCTATGACTCCGGCAATGCAGCTCCAGCATGCTGAATTTGTTTGGTCTATCCCGGGAGTTAACAGTCTGTGGTTCATTCAGTTAACCGATTGTCAGGCGCTGAACCGTTTCCAAGAGCTGTGTCTTTTTGAGTACGGTGCCAATGCTTGCACACAGCATTTCTAGTGCAGGCGTACGAAGGCACACTAAAGGTGTATCCGAAAACCTTGGGTTTGTGCACGAATAATGTATTTAACCCCTTGTGGTAACCGAAACACATTAAACCGATGGTGAGGAAGAGCAGTCGACCAAAATCCCTGAGTGCTTCACTTACTCAACTTTTTCTGATTTATTCTTGTTTATCGAGAGTTTCCTACCGTTTCTTACTCTCTGACAGGTTGATCGTTGACATTTGTTAGCGTTCACAGAAAGACGTCAGTTTGTTGGTCACTCTGCCGCCCGGTTAAGATTTCGCTTGAGCTGGCGTCCCTTCCTAAATGACCGAGCCAAGTTGTTATCATCCTCAGATCGTACAGTTTGATCCTAGTCCCGCGACAAATTAGTTACATTATCGAGGAAGAGCGCCGAGTTCTACACTGTGCCTTGCGCGGCACCACTGAATGGGAGGCCAATGCTTGTAACGGCATCACAGCTCAGTACTCGCATGGTACTGTCGGATGGAAAGTTTTCACTTCGCTTACGAACCCCCGGCCCATTATGGTAGGTCGATAGCTTGGCTACTGAAAACCGACCACTGACAAGTTCAAAGACCTTCTCAAAATCGAGTCAGCCAACGTTCATTTCATCAACTCTAACCAGAGTTTCGAAAATTTTATCAGGGCAAATGAGATGGTCTGTAAGACTCGATCTATCTTCAGAAAGCTGCGGGGTGCAGGGTAAGTCGACCTGTGCTTTGTGAGAGAGACAAGCACCCGTTTCCCAACTATCCTCTCCGATACTTTGCTCGGTAAGCCTGTCAAGCCTGATGAAGGGGGATTGCAAATGCGCCGACAATCTTTTTTATCTACTGGAATGACTACGGCACACTTTCACTCATCTAAGATCACTCCCTCACCTGGCAGTTGGTTACCAGTGCGTGGATGGCGCCAGTAACGTCCACCATCGGTTTTCACACTACCGGATTCAATTTACCTGTTACTGTTATTTTGTCACCTAGGAGCATTGCAGATTCTTTTCCAGTGCCCTTCACTCTTACAGCAACTTTTTGCATACTTTTTGGTTGGGCCCTACAGTTCATTTTGTAGGCTACAATCCCTTCGCCTTCGTGTGCACACAATGAAAGTAATCCTCAAACGCCTCCGCAATCTCCTCATCCCCCTTCAACATCAATATCACTACACTGAAGAACCTTCCTATCAACTCGCGAATCCTAGCCTGCGATTGTACGTAACCACAGAAATGTTTGGGATTAAGTGCAACGGTCCTAACCAAGTTAGTTCTATGTTCCTTGCCTGCCAACTTGTCTTCTTTGATAACTGTATTCCCTTTCAAACGGCGTTTTCATCGCTCGGAGTTTCGGTACTGCTTTCGAGCTTTGGGTCAAATAATGACTAACTTTTTGTTTTCCATCTTTACCATGTTCCGGAGCCTCTTCTTATCTGTCTTGCCCGTGGATAATGCTGGTCTGCTGTGTTCAGGTTGTTTTCCATCTTGCAAGCCCAAAGCTGCTGACGACTTCGCCCCAGGTTCAAGCTTTTTCATGTTGATTCGCCCGGTTGGCGTCCACTTTGTAATATTTCTGATTGAATTTTGGATTTGTAGGCGTGCACACCATTTAGAATTCACACGTACTTACTGCGTGATCGCTGTTTCCCAGTGGTCAGGAATAACCACTAAGTCCAGGACGGATGAGCGATGCTTCTCTCTAAAATAGGTCGGTCCCTGCACACGCTGGCGAGCTGGCATTTTCCGACTAAAACTGCATGTGCCACCTACCACATATGCCACCAGCCTGTCTACACTGTGCTTAAGTCATAATAACCCACCTGTACTTACGAAACAAGTTCCTTGAGGTCTTTAAGCAGCCCCACACCTCTACAGACGGATACTTGTGGACCCCTTTAGGCATATAATACGTGCAGGGAAATTGTGGGGTGAAAGTCACAACCAACTACTCGCATCCTGTTTGTGCGCCTGGTGTCACGTGCAGATGTATGCCTGACACTATCCCTGACAAACAACAAGTAAACCCCTCTGACGTCTTCAATTTTGCCACTCCTGTGAGCAACGCAGCCAGCAGTCACCACCTCCTCTACCAGTTTACGCCATGTCTCATCGACATCTGACATCCATTCATGCAATGGCATGTCCTGATTCTTCCAGCTTACTCCAGGGACTACACACATTTGGATGACAGTTATTTTCTCCCTTGAGAACAACGTAGGCTATCAATCTTAGTAAGCTGAACATCGTTCGGAGTCAGATATACTAGACGTGAGAGGATCCTTACCAACCTGCAGCTTTCCACTCGTGTTTGGACTTGATTATCTCAAATTCAAAGTTTCAAGAGATGTTTGAGGGTATTTTCCTGGACGTCGGCCGATCGCTTTTATATCACGATGACCATTACCAGAAAATCAACATCGCAACGTGACAGTTCAAACAGCCCGCTCATACTGTGTTGAGTATGTGACGACCGTTGTGTGTAGGATAGAAAGTTACCAATCACGCTTTATGCCCCCATTTATGCTCTGACTTTCAGTCTCTCGTCTTGCAATGTAAATCTCCATAGTAGCAAATGTGAAACTTATCTATTAATACCCACTCAACCATTTGAAATGTGAACGATGAAGTGTTAATTTCGGCCCATTCCAAGGGCTTAATGCTACTTGTTGGTCACCCATTCGTCACGCCGCAAATATGTCCTCGATTTCTAATGATAGAACTCTCTTTATTTATACCCTTGCTATCCTTTGCGACTTTTCGTATTTCTAGTGCGTGCATTGTTATGCTTGACCGTGTTTGCCCAATTAGTTCGCGTCGGACTTTTACAGCCTTTAGGACGTTAATAACGCGGTTTGGAATTACTTTCTTCTTCAAAGTTTTTCACTGCCTGGTCTTAATTTAGCATCTGCCCACTAACAGACTGGTTTCATTTTGAGTTAGAATCAGCCGGTTAACAGAGAACAAACTTAGCAGATGCTCGCCTAATTTTGGACGCAGTTATCCGATGTTCAGCAAACCGATGAACCTTGCTCACAGATTGGGCTTCACTGGACGTAACCGTTGAAGCCCGGGATTAGCAACGCTCCATTACCACCGTTCAGGAAGTGGACGTCGTTATCCCTTGATTTTTGGGGCCCACGCTTTGGCACCCTGTTGTGGTTGACTGGACCGATTTTGATATAGTTGGTAGACAGGTGCGTTCTCCTGGTTACAGATCAACTGCATTTTCCCAGAAGCAACCGTACCAACAATCGTGCATTTATCACTTCAGGATGTCCCAGTTTCCAAGCCTGAGCTGTTGTTCTGTAGACGTGTTGCTTTGATAACGATGTCAAAATGCCGCCAATCATTTCCTGCTTTCTTTTCTTGTTTTTTTCATTCTAACGCCTCTGCAAATCTTTGCAGAAAGATACCACTGTGTGATAAATTGTCTGTTCGTCCTTATGCCTGTGAAGTCATGGCCAAACTGTGTTCAAGCAACGCGTAGAACAATTTCCATCACCGACCACAAAAAGACAGGACCAAATATTATACAGTACTCTCGAGCAATTAGAAAAAGTTGCAAAACAAGCATGCATGTATCTCATCTTTCAGGGTCAACATCGGAGACAACAATGAACCGTAAGCGCACAAGCCGACTACTTAAATATGAAAAATCATCGCGGGATAAATGCTAGACGAATGGAAATTTACCTGAAAAGTCCTTTCGACAGATCAAACGGATCGGCTCGGGTACGTCCCGGCTGACAAGAGATCAAACTGATCACGTGATAACTTCCACACTGGCAAATCAGTGGTGAGATACGTTGAGTTAGATTGCAAACTCGGAGAATATTATACACAATAACTCTGCCTTTCTTCCCTAACTCCACAGTTAACTCTTACGCGAGACACCGTTCCATAACGTCCGGACAATCAAAATCCCGTATTGGTTGGACAATTCACAAGATCTGCGAAATTCCTTCGATTTTTAGGAAATATCGAAGTCCAGCCGAAGTTCGGCAGAAGTGCAAGCCCCGGAATCTCCGCTCATCCTGACAAAATGTAATGCGCTTTTCTGGAAATGTCTACATCGAATAATGGCAAAATTCTTCGATTGTTCGTTTTCGCCATCTCTTTCTATCCTAACAGACCACCTGATAATCTT
>LUCH01003400.1:34140-68323 GCA_013368495.1 Paragonimus heterotremus
CAAAACACCGCAAAATGAAGCACTCTCGAGCTATGAGATGACGTACCTTATCTAGAAAATTGCAATGATCGCATTTGTAAGATCTGAAGAAGTGACCTAACGCCAACAACGGGTTATTTTTCGCAAGAGTGGTGGAAAATGTTTTCATTACCACGCTAATACTTTTGGGAGTTATTCCATGTATTCCAATTTTTCCATTAACGCTGTCTATTTACGATTGATGTACTGTAAGTACTTTGCCCGAAACTCCAATTTTAAAGTTCCCAAAAATATTTAGAAACCGAGGATTCCCGTCAAAAGGACTGTTTTGCCTTTTGAACAACCTTGAAAGCGAATCCATTGAAACGGATAATTGCGCTCATTTTCTGCTGGAATAAATTGTGTCAAAATTCTTCTGACTTTGTTTATGCAATCACTGGGAAGATCATTGATGAAAATTTTTCCAATATCTCAGCGTGCTTTCTTTTAGCGCATCGAACGGTTTGAACCAATATCTTGTGCACAGTTTTGCAAACGGTAAATTGCCGTAGTATCTCGGCCATTCGATAAAGTTTTGTGGATCGCATGAACTGTTTCTTCAGTACCACGAACATAAAGTTTTGGCAAACGCCAGTCATTCACTCTCTCATGTCGCCCATTTTGTTGACGGAGTTTAACTTTCGTTACATCGTACAAGTATTTATTTGCACTGCCAGTAATTATCTATAGTGACCGTGTCCACGCAATCCTGTTTCTTACAGCGGCTTTAAGAAATGTATACTAATATTACTTGGTATTACGAGCGACGGTCTACCTGTAAAGAGGACCCCCCCAGTATGCACTGACATTTGGTTTCATCCTCAGTGACTTCAACACCCGGCGCAGAACTCTCGGACAAAAATGCTGGTTCGGCAGACTCTGGTGGTACGAATATCTTCATGCTTCACTTTTACCCCGCTGTGATTCTGTCCACCGTGACACTTACTGTCTTCAAAGTACCATTTACAAGGTCGATGAGCTATTCTCGCCTCGCAGCATATTCTATTCCTGCCCCCTCTTCCCCACTAGATATGCCTCCCTCTTGATGACCGTTTCTTGTTATGTTCGAAACATACAGCTTCAAGTAAACTTGAGGGGGTGACTTATTTGCACGATAGGGATGGTACAAAGTCGTTCTTTTTAGCAAATAAAGCTCACAAATTTGTTCGCTTTGATAGAGGTAATGGTATGGGAAAAAAGCTCTGCGCTGTTGCCGTGACATTAGGATGTAAAGACTCCATTCATCACCAAGTAGTCCTTTAGAAAAGGCCATTCAGTTGCACATGGTTTTATTTAACCAAGTTGAACGGATGTTTAGCGACAACTTTCGGCAGTCGACTTCTTTCTACCTGATGCCTAGTTTTGTTTACTTACGACTAGCCACTCTGACATCAAAGGTCTACCTAAGAATTTTCAAGTGACCAAAAGCACTACCAGATACACAGCAATCAACCTTGATTTCCCTCAGCTTCCTGGCAGAAGGTCGACATTTTCTTGCTTACTGGAAAAAAGTAAATCTCGTTAGGGTCGAACGGAGAATGCGCAGTGAAGGGAAGTAAGCAGGACAAAATCTAGTTCGTCCACTATGGTGGATATGGCAAGGTGAAAACCATGAGCGCGATCAACCGAAAACACAGAGTGATATCACTTAAATATGGCATGGGCTTCAGTCAATTAGTCAGTGTGCTCAATATGCTGGAAAGCAGTACTTTACAACTAACCTACTGAAAGGGCAAGACAAAAGTATTTTTAAAATTTCCCAAAAAGTTGCGTTATCCTCATGCCTCCTTAGAGCAACTTCAAAGAATACACGAAAGTACTTACTCAAATTACACTTTCCTGCGTCGTCCCTGAGGGGTGAGCTTCATACCACATCCGACTGAGAAAACACTGACGTTGCGACAGTTCAATTTTCGTGGTAGTAGCAAATCATTTAAGATACGCCCTGATCGAGGCGAGCACATGTCTGCAGCCGTCGTCCGAAACCTAACGAGTTGATGGGCGGAAGTGCGAATGGAGCAGTATACAGTGGTCCCGCCTCCAGAAAGCCATGATATTGCCAATTAAGCAGCACACTACTTGAACCAGTGGCAGCTTATACAATCAGTTTTCAGTCTATCAAATCCAACGGCTTCTGACGTATATCGTCTTCTTCAGCTGGCACGTTTAGTCTCGAAAAAGCTCCACCCCCACTGAAAACAACCCTCCTCAAAGAAGAAGTCATAAAAACAGACACAATCAGCTTAACCTGGAGCCGGGTTATAGTTGCCAATTAGGATGGGATACCACTTTGACAGACCAAGAAATGTTACATTCTGAAGGTGACGGCTGCACACTGTCACAAAGCCCAGTTTAGTCGCTTCTGAGCCTTCCGAAAAAAATGTAACTCCCAGCTCCAATCCAGAAGTACGGACGATTCTGACCCACCGTCTATTTGATGCGGAACATCACCATTAGCTTTTAAGCCTATTTTACCCGAAGAAACGCCTTGAACAGACTCATCGGTTGCGCTAACACAGTGAGGTGAAGCGTTCCTCCACTACTGTCTTTACACCAGCTCGGCTTCATTCATGACCACCTTGGACGATCTCCTAGACCTCCGTTTCCTTCAGAACCTACTCATAATAGTCATTAAGGAAAGTCGGTGTGGGAGGACAGTTCATGCTGGCTATTTGTTCGTCTCGGAGCAGTAATGAAAGCCGCGCTATTGCGATATATCTTGCAGCATACGTGGCGGCGAGTAGGCAGAGCGACAAATTTTCCCCCATCACGTTCCTACCGGCGAGGTCAACATAATGAGGTGTGTAGCATTTGAGGCTCCACAGGATATTCGGAATCGGCTATCTGCAAAAACTGGGCAACAACTCCACCAGTCCAGTAAAAGCCGAACTGTCTATGAAACTAAACCAAACAACGGACTACATCGAAACGCCAAGATTTGAAAATATATCAACTAGAACATAGGATGTCACGCAACGCTATCTTATCGCGGATGCTGTAAACGTGTAGCGGCTTTACTATCAACGGGGCCGTGCTAACAAGGCGACAGCGAAACTTAACTGTCTCTACAACGAGGTCGCACCACACACAAGTAAATTTCACAGTTTTCACTTGGAATCCGTGTTGGATATATCACAGCGGATGAGGGGGCAGCCGACACTTTGGGTAATGGAGTATGTTTGAAAGCCTTACAGAAAATTACGAGCAAATTCAAAGCATATTAAAAGGGCTCCGCCAAATTGCCCCAAACGGGTCAGAATTAAATCACAGAACATGCTAGCTTTTAAAACAACGGGTCCACATTTGTTATTCTAGTCGTCTAAAGAAACTGTGTCTCCGAATTAGAGAACCGGGTTGTAGTGCTTTTAGCCGTTGTTTGTTACCTGCCCATCTACTGGCAAACAGCGTTGCTTCCGGCGGTTCCTACCTAACAGAGATTTCACTGGACACCTCACTTCAGACCGAGGTTGAAAACAACTAACTTATCGCCGGAGGGTAACGTAAAGTCCGTGAGTGATATCCGAGAATTCTGAATCTCCCGACTATTCCTGACTTTCTCGCGACAGTTGTCGACACAGCACTGGTCGCTGGTGTTCTTCAGCCTAGGGTTTCTTAGAACTTTAACAAGGCCGGTTTTTCTACCTCGCCTCAGGAACTTCGTAAATATGGTTTGGATGAAAGCTCGCCCATATGGCATGGGACTGTTCAATTGTGACCAGGTTTGACGTCAACTCGTAAAGACGGCTGGCTGAATGGTTCCCTGCTATTTGCCGCATTCTACGAAGATCCATTCTACAGTCTTGTTGTTCGTTTCTTTTGTTCTTATACCACCGAACACCATCGAAACACCGACAGTGCTGTGTGAGGAGGACTGGAACCTATGGCAAGCTATAATGTGCCAAAATTTACGTGGAAACCAAGCAGAACTGATCAGACTGTCTGAACTGGTGATCCGCAAAAAGTGGCAGGGTTCACTTCCAGTAGGTGAAGAATGAGGCATATTCACAATCGAAGTTGCTCGGAGTGTTATACAGGCGTCTTTAGAATGATCACGTCGGAAAAAGCTCACTGATCCCAGTGAAATTCTACTTCCCAGGATGAACATGTGAAACCTCCCGCCCTAGAGTTCGCCTCATCAAGTCCACGTCCATGATCCGGTTGGTTAGTGGCTTCCGGCTCAGATTAGCTTCTCACAATGACCGAAGCCGAACGACGTTTGCGATTGATCATCACCACAAGTGGCTCACGCTGCACCAATTGTGGCTTCACTTACACACCACTCATTCAGTGTGGACTTAAAGACATAATCCAAGTAGGTGTGTGAGTGAGGCCTTTGTGTCCAGCCGGCCAATGCTAGTTAGCCAACTAAATAGCTAGTGCGAAAAGGAGGTCCTTATCTGCCGAAAAATGAGCGAAGAGGGAGACTACAATGACTAGGCTTAAAGTTAGAGAAAAAGTTTTGAGAATGTAATAGAAGAATCGTTTCAGTAAAGGAGTGCATATTAGCGCATTACGGAGAGGAGAAAGATGAGAAACAAAATTCGGACTGGACTACCAAAAAGAACAGGCAAATGATTCATCTTAAAATACACCAACAAAGCCGGAAAAAAAGAATGGAAGACAGCAGACAACCAAGTTTCTGGAAAGAGGAGCGGATTGGTTGTCGAACGATCATGGTATTTGTCGATGCAACCATCAACAGGAAACGAATACACATACTTTGATATGACCTGTCTAAGCGTGATGCATACATTGTCTCTTCGCAGACAGGCCACTATGAGTGGGCTGGTGACCAAATACTCCAAGCGGCAGGTGCATTCGCGGTCACGCACATCACAAATCCACATATTCCTGTCACTACGACGTATGGCACCAATGATTCACCTGTGAATCACGCAGTAACTGTTCGTTGAACCTGCAGACGCCCGTTCGAAACGTACTTTACCAGGCTGTCCGGCTGTACGTTGCTCTTACCTAACATCAAACATCAGCTACACTGAGAATGGCTTAAATCCTGGTATACGAGATTTGATCACCAGCATTTTGCTTACCCGAATTCAGTTGTCCATACGACAGCCGCTTCGAAGTTCAGCCATCGCCCGTTCATCAAACGTGACCTAGCCAACAAAGCTGATTTAGTCGTGACAATGTTTTCATTCTGTCCATGTCCGCTTGCCGCAGCACTTCAATGTCCTCAAACATGTCCGACCACCGAATACCAAAGATGCACTACCGACATCACATACGAAAGCGGCTCAGATAGCGAACGTTCCGGTGATATAATTTTCGTGTTTCACTGCCGTACAGTAATATGGACAGTTCCGCCGAGCAGTAGACGATAAGCCCAATGTTCCGCTTCAGGACGTGGTTCTGCCAAGCACGTCCGAAAGCAGACTAACCTTTGTCACGCGAGCACGTAACTCGCGGTTCACGAACCAATCTGCCAACCAATTGCCACTTAAGTAGTATAAATCTGTACGGCACTCGACAACACCTCCAGTTGGTTCAAATTTCAGTCTCAGATGTAAGGGCGAAACTTCTGCCCGGAGAAGGCTAACTCGTATTAATGTTCAATCCCAGCTCAGATGCCGTGGCCACCAAAGTTGTGACCACTCGCTGTAGTTCATTTTCACTGTGTTCGGACGGCGCGATGTCATCTGCGAACAGAAGCATGCGCATACTTAAGGTATATCGCCGGCTTGGGGCGCCGAAACATCGGATATTTAGCAGGCGCCCATCCCTCTGGTGCTCAGCCTGAACAATGTCCTCCTCAGAGTCCTGTAAAACGGCTGTCACCATGGTAGTCAAGTGTAGACTAAATCACACTGGGGCTAGCACAAAACCCCGCTGCACGCCAGTAACAATGTGAAATTCATGACGATTGTACGTTTGTCCTCATACCCACACGTTACATTTCAATTAAACTTACGAACATATCCGGACATCCAAACTTACCGGGCACCGTCCACAACACCTCGCGGCTCACGGAATCAAATGCTTTGGTGGGGTCTAAGAACAGGGCATGTAGGAGCCGGTTCTGTTTCTGACATCTCTCCTGAATTTGTTTAGCAGCAAACACCAGGCCGAGTGTACCGTGACCCGCCTGTAGTTCACGCTGCTTCTCGGGAACACTTGTCTCCAAGACCTACGTATTCAGTCGGTTAATAAGGATTCTGGCAAGTACATCGCCCGCGCAGCTCAGCGGACTTATGCCCCGGTAGCCATCGGTGCACTGTTTGCTACTATTATCTTCCATAAAATGTTACTGTCAGAGCGTCCTTGAAATCTGGTGGATTTCTTTCTGCCCCCGGCTGGGGTGAACCAATCGGGGCAGTGCACGTTCCAGCGCAGGTCCACAATTCGCCAGGATTCCACCCTGTTTCACGTGCACATGAAACAGGACACATTAGTCTGTTGTTTTTATTGTAACATCTTACTAATTCTTTTGTTCGCTCTGGAATGAGCCACTGAAATGTTCAAGTTTACTCGGAAAAATCCATTTTCCAGAAGGGCCGGGGAGAGTGCGTCAACCGGTAGTTAATTACAGGCACTTTCGTGGACACCTACCTTATCGTTAAAAGATGCCTCACGCTATGGAAATACATAAAACACCTCCCAATTATGTACCTCTAGAGGGCCACTAGACAAAACTGAGCCATATATTAATCTGCTTTTAAGATGGAACCGATTCACAGTCAAGTTCCGTTTACGCTGGAGCGCTGTGCCCGTCGCTGTGGTTACGGCTAAAATGACCGGGACTTGTAAAAATTCACTGAATCGTCGCACATATATATATGACAGATTAAGCTAAAATTTCTATAATAACCGTCTTAGTCCAGCCCCGTATCTGGCAGAGTCGTGTTCCAGTATTTTCCCGTGTCTCTTGGTCAACCCATTGCACACTAGTAGCTGCACTGAAATTTCAATTTACTTACTCCTGTTGACTTTATATTTACACCCATAAAGAGTTAGACCCGATTTTCTTCCTTTTCATCGTAAAAGTCCGTGAATCTCTGAAACTAATTACCAGTAGAAATTTCACCTTGTGAACAGTTTTCCTTCATATTGGATGTATACGGTATCACATCATCACTCATGGGAGTAAAGCTAAGCCCGATACAACTGGACTTCGGGCTCACACTATAGACCTTATAAGACCTCGTCATATGCTTGTCCTCCGAACAAATAACTCACCACCTATCGAGTTAAGCGGCGATCCAGCTTTGTTCCAGGGATTGAGAAACGAAGCACATTGATTGAAAGCTCATAAATGCATCAAACACAGAACAATGGATTGTATAACTATTCACACCAACGGTCGCCACGGTAGCATTACAAATATACTCTTTGATGACAGCCTTATCTGTGCAGTTCGGGATATTGTTTCAGATCAGACAATATAACCGGTTGACAAAATTCAAACCTGATTGCAGAAAAATTCCGTTGACTAGTCAAACCGGTCTCTTGCTAGAAACTACTAATTTATCAGTCACTTCGGCCAATATTTCCCGCAAACCTGTTGGTGTGCAGTTGAATGGCTTCGCTAAAATAACATGACCATTCAACTCCATAAGCCTACTCAGCCGAGTTAGTATGACCCCACATGACCTAAGTTGAGTTGTTAGTCGCTGGAAACATTCAATCACTACACGGCGGAGAATCGTAGAGCGGTTCATTTGTCACTAACTGCACAATCGAAACTGTTCTGTCAAGCGGGGTTCCGGAAGTGTATAAAGTTTCTCAGTAACCTTTTCCCTCCGGTGATGAAATACAATGTCGGATGACTGCCTTTGCCTTGTCATGGTAATAGTCAACTATGTAGAACCGTTTGTGATCATTGTGAGCCCACTTACATGATACTATGCTTTTGAAGTTTTCCAGAAGTCCGTGAAGATTTCGAGGTGACCAGTCAAATGGCTCCGCTTCTGACTTGGGAGGTGCTGTAACCATAATGAGCCACTTGAACGGGTCTATCAAGAGTTTCTGGACGACGCTTCACTCATCAATTGAAATCTTGTAGTTAACAACCCCAGCCCTACATTCATTGACCATTTATGAAGCGCCTTTTTCTGCTTGGTGTGTGTGTACCCACAGCCCTCTCGTGGCTCCAAAACCTTCGGACACGCTGAAATCAGTCGCTACTTAACTTATCCGACCTCGTAGCATCTATCGATCTGAATCCGACAGGTTAAAAGAAGTCATAGAAGAGTAATGTATTTGTGAGTATTCTGAAGCAATCACTTCGTGGCCAACTCTTGGCTTGTCTCCTGTTCAGCCCGATGACTCCCAAGTCCGCCGTACTCATATAATTTCAGATATCACGTTGGTTTCACGTTTGTCTCTAAAGGTATAAGGGGGGCTGGGAACATTTAAGCTAGTAGAATCAGTGTCACTCATGGCATATCCGCAGTAAAAATCCTTGCAGGTTGTACTCGTCAATCTGCAAGATCTCAAGAATAGCCCTCCCGGACCAGGTAGAATCTCCACTCTGGCTAAACTAGGAGGCATGGAGCGGCTGGTCAGCCCCTGAGCACATTGTTCACCAAGTTGCCGCCATAGGGCACCATTAACACAAGCGGTGATCCAATCAACCCAACATCGGCATGCAGAGGTGGTCACGTTACTCGCCTTGATAGCAACTTATCAGTAGTTGTTATTACAACATCGCTTGTTGCACATCTCTCAAAATCTTTCTTTTGGAAACTCTGCACTCAGAGGTTACTAGCTGTTGTTATCTACATAGAAGATCGTAAAATAAGAACAAGACTTTTGCCAAGGAGCTGATTTCGTGACTACACAGTATCATTTTCTAAGGTGATGTACGCTGCAACCTACATCGATGGCTTCACTCCTTTCTCGCCAATTGGTTTTACCATGCTCAAGCAAATTAACACTTCTTCAACTCTGTTCTGAAATGTAGGCTGAATAAATAATGCTGAATTCATAGACCACTTCATACTGTTATCTACAACAGCGCTGAAACGGCCTTGATTTATAATAAATTATTACTGCTTAATGAAACTATCAAACTCCGGTTTATTGTGAATTCGACCTAAAACCCAGCCCTCGTGCAATCTGAGTTAACGTTCCATTCGCCACGATCATCCATTTCAAGCTCACACTTGTAAAATTCGAGATGAAACATATTCGACAAATATCTGCAACCGATATTATTTCTGTTTACAACTTAAGCCAATTAAGCCAGGATTACCACAGCGGGTTCTTCGGTGAGTCCCCCAACGTGTAAATCTACAACCTTACCCTATGCCATCAGTAGAACGACAAGGCAAGTTGACACATCTACGGAAAGTTGATATCCGGCTTCCTTCTTTCGCATGGACATCTGGTGGCATTGACCACTAAGCTTCGACAGAAGACGGAGTTTGAGCTGACACGGGCTCTGAAATTCGTCATCGCCAGCTTATAAAACGTATCACTTGTGTGAGATCTGCGACTGAAGTAGAGGTGTGATGGGCGAGCAGTAGTTAAAGCACGGACCAACGCCGAACTGTAGTTACGGCCGATGTTTACGGTTGTACTGCCCTGCCCCGCACTGACTACCTTGGAACACATGTATATAACAGACAGCGGGGACACCGTATCTGTTGATTTGCACCAAGCGATCAACCCTCGAGGCTCAAACGGAAGTGTAAGGACGATTGGCCCGGTCAGAAATTTTTCCCATTTTACCCGTCTCAACTCTGCACAAGCAGCCGCTCACGAAAGTCCTCCTTCTAGGATTCGGAACACAGGAAACGAGCTGAAGATCTTCACTTATTTCGATTCTTTGGTGGTGTCACGATACATCACACATCAGCTCCCTTCGAAATTCCATCCTCAACAACTGGAGAAGAAGACAACTTTCAATCAAACTTCCACCGTGTGGATCCGGGAAGAAACACAAGCGCTACAAGTTGAGACGGAAAATATGCTCGTGGAGCTCCTTAGGGATGGCTAGGTACGCTCATGCAGTGGTGGTGAGTCCTTTAGCTCACCAGAAGACCCTTACGTCAAGCCGTAAAAGCAAACTGGGTAAACGCATTGACCATCCACTGTTTTTTTGCTATCAGGTTTAGGGACTTACCTTCCATACTATACTTTCCAGTATTTAATTTCCATTGGAAGAAAGCAGGAAATCAGCTTTTAAATACAAAAACACGAACCGTCTGACCCTACTAACATACGTGGTGGAGTGGGAGTGGGTTATTGAGCTGTATCGCATTTTTACAGTTTTTTGTTCACATATTCATCTGTGAGCAATGAAACACTCATATATGTGATTTTTCTTCTTCCCCATCCCTCGTTTGATTTTTCCAAGTGCATTTCAGATTTTTTCGAATTATTTTTCTCTGTGTTTATGTGTGCTAACCACAACATAATTAAGAAGGTCACTGATGGCGATACATCCGTCTCCCTCCTGGGTAACGTCTGGTTCAGTCCTTCTTAAGCTCGATTATAATGAATTCGTTGTAGAACATGTTGAACCGTGCATTCGTATCGAGGTGGACATTCGTAACCATCCAATCAGTTTTGTTTGCACTGGGTGTTAGCGGATTTTGTCAAGATCAGCAACTGCTGTGATTCAACCAGTAGCATCGTACACCGAATTAGCTCTGATGGATGCCATGTGGAACTCTCCTATTGACCGTGGGTTTACTTTCCGCTCATTTATTCCCCATCAGACCAGATTGCGGATGACGACATTACCTGCCACTCAAGAACGTTGGATACTAATGAGGATAACAGTTGTGATATTGCTGAGAGTTTGCGTAGCTGGTTTCTTCAAACCACCGCCTCTTTGAACGCGTTCAAGTTGCTGTTGAATGTGATACGTCCCCATCTTTCAAGCTTATCGAAGAATCCACGAACGTTGTTGAAGTCACCATGACCGGCCGTACTGTGTGCTGTTGAGCTTGGGAACTATCTTCAATTTGGAGTGTGAAAAGACTCAGTCGACGTATCCCATCTGTTGACTGGTCCTTCAGAGTTGGTTGCTCAACTCAACATGGACGGATTATGTGTCTAAGTCCTCGAACTATACCCTGTGGTCTATTTTTTGCTGAGTTATTGATCCAACCTTGACTTCCCCATCCATTGTTGATATTTTCTGTGGACCCGGTAAGCCATCGCATATAGAGGAGTTTTTGCTAGATGTTATTTCAGAACTGAAAGAGTTTTTAACTAAAGACTTCAGGTTGAACAACTGTGATTTCCTTGTAAAGCTGTCCATTGTCTATTATTTGTGATAAACCTGCCAGGTCTTTTGTAAGACAATCCATCAGTCAGGGTGGATTTCACGGCTGTGATAAATTGCTTTCACTTTTTAGTGTTTTCAGTAGAGTTACATTAGGTTTCCACGATAAACGAGCAAAGGTGGGGTGTATTTTCGTGCAGTGGGGTGAAGGTGGGTTGTGGTGAGGTAAGAGTGGGTTGGCGGTGGGGTCATGTTGGGGTGAGTGACTCCTTGGTGGGTTCCGGGTGGGGCAGCGGTGGTGCTGGCGGTGGGTTGGGGGGCTACGTATCCCACTGTCATCCCACTTATAAAACCGTGGGGTGGCGGAGTGATCTGGGTGCAGACCGCAACGTCACCCCACCGTAAGCACCACCACAAACCCTCCGCCATCCCACTGGATGGTGGGGTGCCCCACCGCCAACCCACTGTCGCCCCACCGTGACCCCACCAAATTGGTGGGATGACGGGCGGATGTGCTGGCAGGGGATTCCGTTTAAAAATCACGGTGACTCAGACACTTAGCTCGTAAAACCCAGCCCCATATCATCGCCCTCACGGAGAACTGCTGGACACCTGAAACCAGCAGCAGTTAATTGTGTGTCACTTGGTGCCACGTTTGCTAAATTAGCAAGAAGGAGAATGGGTGCTCTGCGATTTTTCTCCATTAGTTTTCTGACACCAGTGTGCAAAGGCAAACCTCATTATTTCGGTAGATGTGTCGTTCTGTAACTTCACATGCGTATACACGACAAGGACACACACAAGAAGACTAGTTATCACCTTTCATTATATAACGAGTTCACTGATGGCATACGTCTCGCCAGCATATGAAAATATCTTGGACTGTAAGTCTTTTCTCACGTCCGTCTTGGGGGAGAGTTAAACACGCCAGCGATTTTGTTGGTCATTGAACTGAGAAGATTCATTCTCTTGTCTGCACTCCATGTGTTTCTCACCAGTCCGACACTCAATCTGTGCGCCCTACTCACACCGTTTTTGGTTTATCGGAAAGACTTGTCATTAACCGTCTGCGACGCGGGTAGTCATTCTTGACCTGGCCTACACCTGTGACGGTTAACAGTTGAACCTGCTGGCTCCGCTCAGAACCGACTGATTTTGATGAACAAGACTGTCGTCGAAAACGAGTAGGGTCTGCCCGTTGTGCTTACTGGTGCATTCCTTCAATGATGCTATGGAGGTATTCTGGTCAAGACTTGTTTCCAATTTTTGGACCTGTTTTTCGGCTACGCGTTACCCAACAACCAACTACGGATCGTTACTCCGCCTAGATAATCTGACCATAATTTTTCAACTGGGAGTGCGTAAGCGTAATTTTGACACCTTTTTCGTTGTTGTCACGATAGTTGTTGTGGGCCAACTCATCGGCGCCTCGAGAAGGTATCGTTGCGTTGAAATTTCTTTTCACATGACCCAGCTATCTTTAGTTAGTGTCAACCAGTTGATAGACTGATCTTTAACTGACCACTCGAGCACAGTGGTCTTCCTTCGTTGGCTTTTATTTCACTTTTTACTGGCGATTATCGGCGAAATACCAGGTTGACCTAAACGACATTAGAATCTGCCTAGATTCACCATGTGCCGCAGCCGCCATGGGCTGTAAAGTAAAAGTGGAAGAGCGAAAGACATCCGTACGAGGCAAACCATCTGTCCTTTCATCCTCATCTCCCCTGCGTAAAATGCGTTCTTTTTGGTGGCGATTTTCACTTATTCGCAGGGCATAAAAATATAAACATCTTAGATGTCTTAAACGCCTCTCACATTGTTTGGAAAGGCGACAATCAGAAATCTGTGGGCACCAATATCATCCGAGAAAAGATCCAACAGAGTGTTTGCGCAAATAAAATCATCTCACTCAAGGGTGTGTGTCCAGTTGAAAAAGGAATGATTTTATCACTATTTTTCCGTAAATGAGAGATTACCAGATTGCTTCTGACTCTGCAGCTGTTGTAAAGTTGTTCCGGGAGTACAGTCTGGTGGTTCACAATCTGACATCTTTGAATCAACATTCTACTCTACTTCTTCAAGAATTTAGGTGACCATTCTTTGCAGTCAGTTTTTCTATATTAGACGACCAACACGTCGTATTCACACTATACGATGGATCCGGACCAGGTTCATCCCAGGACACTCAGAGGGGCATTTATTAATTTACAAGGGACACCTCCATAGGTTGTTTAAACAATTATTCTGGGCTGAATCCCTTCCAATGTGTGGCAAGAAGCCACCCTGTTATCTATCTTTAGGGCTGGCGGTCGTCAACGCGTTGTAGCCACTGGCAATCAACATTGCGGATATTGTAGTGGACAAGTGGGTATGCGCTAGACCCTCGCCCAATAACAATTAAATAAGCCTTTCCTGAATAGCAATCGTAACGTAGTGCCAACAGGCATCGAACTAGAGAACACGGTGAGGTTTGGAAACAAACCGTATATTTCCAGCAATATCTGGAAATAGGAAAAGTAGTTAGCTCTAGCCTAGTCCGGGACAAACGGCAGCAACCAAGAGGAAAAGGAGAGAAGCGCGAGATGGGCTACAGCTCACTCGACGGCGCTCAAAAGCGCGCCAAGCGAAAAGTGCGTGGAACCTTCGAGTGCGTTGAACAACGCTCGAATAGGTTCGGGTTAAACGACCTTGAAGAATGAAATGATAGATGAGTCGTTAAGAAAAGGGCAAGCATTCGCTGTGTGCAACTAGTTGCACAACTGAAGAGAGTGGCACTGAGTTCGTATCAGGCCTCCTGTTGCAGGCGCACATAGAATCCTGCGTACAGAACAGACAAGCAGGAAAACACGGTTGCAGCCGGGATCCTTAGAGAAGCCACACGATCACCGGTCATTACAGTATCCAATACAATATAATGAAGCGTCAGATAATTTCGGCCGGCCTCAAACACTTTATTTTACATAGTCTCTCCTTTTTTTACTTTTTTATTACAACCCCGCAGTTTAGTTTGACCTGTCAGTCTTTCAGCGAAGGATGGAACAATAAAAACAGCAGCCACTCAGCTACCCCAATAAACTAGAGAGTATAGATGAAACATTTCGAGACGAGATTTCTGGATAACACTGAACTCAATAAATGCCATTTTGGATGCGGTTCATCACAGTGCTCAAACAGATTCTTTTTTCTTAAGGATAGAATAAATTTGTAAACCTCGGTATACATGCAGTCGTCGGATGTACTTCTCATAAACAATTTGGAAAACATCCTTGTCAATTCGAGAAAACGTCCCTGTGCACAACGACTATCTTTATTCCCCATAAATTGAGGGGGACGAACCGGGCGATGACCATGTTAAGCTGTTCATGAGATTCTCTTTGACAACACAAAATGGTTTGTGTATTTGTGTTGTGAAGAGGTTGGTAGAATCGCCACCATGAAACATGCACGCACAAAGGTTTTCGTTAATTGCAAATGCCATTGTTGTGAACACTGGCTCGCTGCAGTGAGACCAGATTCACTGGCTCCGGGATAATGGAGTCTGGACTTTCAAACCATCCGAATAGCTGCGTTTGAGCCCAGCTCGACTGAGAAAATACTTCAAGATTCTATGCGGAATACCGTTCAGGTTGGAAATTCGGCGGCTAACTAAACTCTTTGGTCGCCGGGCTTGTGGAGAATGGTGATGATGACGTTTTTACATTTACGGTGGATTATGTCATTAGAACAATCTGCAGGATAGCAGAATCGATGCAATCGCTACGGCAAGCATGAAAGAGTACAGGACACACTTATCCAGTTTGTGGAAGAAAGGACGAAGCGCAGACAAAACGTTTGTCAGTGTGTTTTGATGGGAGGTACTTCTGCACTGTTGAATGCCCTCAACCGTTTCCCTCAAATAATTAACCTTCAAGCCTGGCATTGTATAGCGCAGCTTATGTAGATAATGGCCGACCAAGAGTCATAGGTTAGTGTGGTGCCTGTGGAATCCATATTTGAATGGTCGTCAGAAACCCTCGGTGACGGTCGCTCCCTGTATGGTGTTCCAACAACAAGTTGTTCCTATGATACAACTTGCTGCGGTGCAACCAAATTTCAAAGAATTTTCTCCCAGATTAGTTTCACCTCTGAATTGTTACAGACAAGTTCAGGGATGTTCTAGGCTGCATATGATTCAGCAAACCATCATCATATTTTCCTGAGGACGGAGGTGCTCAAGACCGAACACATTCAGCTGATTTGGTCCTATGACAAGTGAAAGTCCCCGCTACCCTACATCTCGCTTTGTTGCCCGTCGGTGAACTTGACTGAGTGGCCTGATGCCGTGGGGTGGACAGAGTGAGCAAGCATGTACGGTCAGTTCAAATTGAGACCTCACCGGACACCAAAAACAGAAGGGTAGACTCAGTTAAGACGACCCGGCTTTTTTCCGACTAGGCGCATTAAGCTGTCAGCTCCGTAATTCGGCGTAGAGGCTTGTGGAAGACTCATCAGCCGTCGTGTGTCACCGCTTCGCAATCACGCCGTCGCGATACCAGTGGGAGAGAGTGACAAACCATTCAGTGTCTTCTTGTGGTATTCTGACAAGCGTGCTGAACCGCGCAGTTGCTTGGGCTGTACGGTAGTTAGCTTGTCACCATTGGTATTATGCTGAGGCCGAACCAATGTGAGTCTTCATCTAGTGAAGGAAGCGGGACATGGCATAATGCAGGCGATTTCGTTGATATACGTAAACAGTAGGGGGCCAAACACGGAGTCCTGTGTTACATCTGTGGGTGCCGCGTGAATGATGGCGTGTTCACAGTAAACTTTGGTACTGTACTATCCATAGAACGGTGGTGCTCCCGACAATCTGGTAGTATTCCATTTACTCCACAGGAATTGGCTTTAGCTGTAACTTGGTGATTGACCCTGTCGAATGCTACTGCGGTAGCACTCAGTACCCTCAGCTGATCTGTCGAAACCTACCCCCAGACGACTTCTAATCGATCCGAAAACGTTTAACGCTAATGTTATGGTCCTTGAGTGAAACATTTGCTACTCGCAAAGAACACAGCGGCTGTACCACTGGCAGATTGTAGAGTGATCTTGGAAGCCATACCTTTCTTTTACTCAGAAAGGGAAAAAGTAAGTCTAGTTGAAACCTCACATGAAACGCCTCTCGCAAGAGAGGAGACTTCTGTGGAATAACTCTCTGTTGCTGGCAAAAATGCGTGGTGCCTTGAGTGCGGGCCGTTGTGGTCGTCATTTTGGTCTCGCAGAAGCTATTGTTTGCTGTCCCAAACGGTTCATTCGATACGTTGCGTCTGCTGCAAAATGTTGATCAGCCGTATCATTACTGATATGATATGATATATATATGATATATGATATAATATATGTTAGCTAGCACTCGGGAGACTACTGAAATACTGCACTTTCCATACACAACCGCTGTTGTTGACGCAGATAGTGCGAGACGCTGGAGCGGTCAAAATCCCAGTGGTTTCTGGGGGGCGAGTGTCAGCGCTGGGTTCCTGAAGCTGCGGTCCGAGAAGTCACCTTACCTTGACAGCCTATCGCCCGTCCCGTTTGAAGAGTGCATTGCGGCACCGGCTGTTTCGACAATTAGGCATCTCCGGTAAGCCCCCCAACCCGTGAAAGCAGTATGTTATCCCACCCACCTATGAAGGCGGTGACAGAATCGATACAGTCAGCTACCGCCCAATAGCACTGTTTCCATATGCCTCCAAGTTAATGGGACCCAACGAATGATGGCACAAGTGTACGAATCCAATTCGCTAAATTCTTAACAAGACGGCAGCATGAATCTCAACGAAGATATTCATACACCGCTAACTTGGTAACGACAGTAGATTTATGGATCACGGCTGCAAAAGAGGGCCACCGAACAGATATTGCTTTCTCAGAATTCATTTAGGTTTGGATGGAGTGAGTCCTGCCGTTTTATTTAGTAAGCCACTGGCTACGAGCCACGACATTTGGTTGTTCAAATAAATCCAAAACGACTTATCCGGCAGGACGTATAGT
Organism: Paragonimus heterotremus; assembly: GCA_013368495.1. Taxonomy (NCBI): domain Eukaryota; kingdom Metazoa; phylum Platyhelminthes; class Trematoda; order Plagiorchiida; family Troglotrematidae; genus Paragonimus; species Paragonimus heterotremus. The sequence goes on from LUCH01003400.1 coordinate 51,383, forward strand.
TTAGGGGCTAACAGCAAGCTGTTTGCCGCCCTTGAGGCCACCATGAGTGTTAGGAATTGTTAATAATGGGCCTTTGTTCTCCCTATTACTTGTGAGTGATTTATCAGCTGTCAGCTAATTCTCCTGCTCATGTATCCGGACGATATTGCATTATGGTATACACACCTTTGTCCCGGATGATGTTATTCAACAGTGGGATCCCATCGCAGTGCATAAGTGGTCGACAAGCAAAAATCTTCCGTTAAGCATTAGTGTGCAGAGACTCATGCATTTATGGCAGGCGAGTAACAACCCAAAGGATTGGAGGGCGGCCACTTATTGTAGTTCTCCAATGGAATGGTCCTGGGAATGTTTCTAAGCGGGCGTCTGTTCTAGCGTAAATACGCAGGCGTTGACAAAGAAGAGTTAACGGAGGGTTGAGATCGCTTAACAGCATACCAGTGAGGTTTCCAGTGGAATATTTTGCATGCGTCCGTTTTACTTCGTTGAAACCGCTGTTGGAGGAGGACAGGTGTAAGCTTCATACCTTTAAAAAGACAGTCACGCCTGAATTTGTGTGGGGACGCGCAACGAAAAGGGTTATAGGTTCCTACTCATACACTCATGCAGACCGTCTGGAGATCTTGAACATCCTCTCACTAACCTACGGACCGCTGAGGACAGATATGATCCTCAGGTTTAGAACGGCAACCCTGAAAGTTCACTTCTTCAGGCTAGTGGAGACCAACAATTTAAGAGGAAACAAGTTCAAGTTAGACACAAGAAGTAGTCGCCTACCCTTCAGGCAACAGCGATTTTAGCGAATAATATTCGGGTTCGAGGTTGGAGATTCGATTCACCCGGAACGAGCCAGCTTATCTGTTTAAACATCCAGCTGGCTCCCCTTGGTCCGAAAGACAGCCAGTAGAAGCGGGGTATGGCACGGCTTTCGGGGACTGGTTGGCAGCATCTGAAGTGGATCAGCCTGTCACAGCGGCTGAATCCAAAAGACGTCCGCGATTTAAACCGTCACCCCAAGTGGCTCGCGCTGAACCACTTGCGGTTCCAACCATACACTACCTATCCAGTGTAAACCCGAAGGAATAAGACCGGAAGGCGCGTGAATTGGGCTTTCGTGTCCCGCCGGCCAATGCTGGTTAGCCAACTGAATGGCTAGCAGGAAAAGAAGACCCTTATCTCTAGGAAACTAAACGAGGAGGTCGCAATGACAAAATCTGAACTGACAAGAATGATATGTAAAATGTAATACTAGGAGCATTTCAGTGTACTAGTGCATATTAGCTCACTCCAATGGAGATAAATCTGAAAGACAAGCAGCAATGTTCAGCTACGGAAAGATCAGGCGAACGAGTCGTCATTCATTACACCAAAAAAGCTCAAGAAATGAATGGGTAGAAGATCGCAGACACCCAAGTTTATGGAAAAAGGGGCGGATTAGTTGCCAAACGACCATAATCTTGGATGGTGCGATCATTAAAAAGATTGAAATGGATGTGCTGATATGACCTACCTGAGCCTAGCGTACTCGTTGTCCCTTCGCCGACGGTGCACTACGAGCACGCTGGTGACAAACTAATCCCGAAAAGCCACTGCACCGACGGCCGCACACATCGCAACACCAGATAACCATGACACCACGACCTGTGGCACTGATGGTTCCCTCATGTACCGCGCAGTTTCGTTCTCGACTGCACAGTAACTGCTCGCTGAACTCATAGACGCCCGTCCCGATCATATCCCTCCAGACCGTCCGGTTCAACGCTGTCTTCTCAGCATCCAATGTGAAAGAATTACCTGTAAAGCATTCTGGCGTCTTCGCTTCTGACCATCAAGATTTCGTCCACTGATCTCAGTTCGGAGTACGGTTATCACCCATCCGACGGACGTGACCTAGACAAGGAGGCTGATTTAACATCAGCAGGGCTTCCATACCGTTCGTGTCCGCCCGCCTCAGTTCCACAGTGGTCCGAATCATGTCTGAGCACCGAATAACCAAGGTGCGTCTTAGACATTGCAAATGATAGCGGCTGAGATAACGCACTTTCCGCTGATACAGTCTCCAGGTTTCACTGCCGTACAACAGTATGGACAGCACCATTGAGCGGAAGACAACTAGCTTAGTGCTCCGCTGCAGACTGTGGTTCTTCCGAACACATCTTTCAAGACGTCTGAAAGAGGTACTTGTCTTTACCGTACGAGCCCTCAGCTCGCGGTCCACGGACAGATCGGTGGACAGATTTCTGCCCAAGCAGCAAAAACCTGTGTACTTGCCGCCAGCATCTCCATTAACGATGACTTAAGGTGAAGGTGCATGGAGAGCACTCCCGTCCGGAAAAGGCTGAAGGGAAGCAAATGTCTTACTTGTGTTGATATCCAGGGTAACTTTGGGTGCGGCATTCGTGAAAACCATAGCCAGTCTCTGTAGTTTGTGCCCGCTGTGTCGGCAGTGCGCTATCACTTGCTAACGGAGTCATGCACATCATGACAGGCACAGAATTTCGAGGGCAACGGTCAAAATGCGTTTGCCCCACGCTGACCACCATTGGACCTCATATCAAGCCTGGAGAAGATGGAGTTGGTTACCGGCCCCTCTCGTTATCCAGTCGTGAGTCCAATTTTCTCACATGTGAACAGTTAGGGATTTCGTCCTTGTTCACTACATACACCGTTCAGTTTCTGTCTGTTGTTTGATTCTCTACTTCCGATTTTTTAAACATGCTCACGTGCACATCGGTGGGTTCTATGCCATTTGACGAGTAATACGACTTAGACTGTGGTCAGTGTGCGCAATAACGTGTATAATAGCAAAATATATTGGAAGGCAGATCAATAGATAAGAGCATACGCAACACAAAGCATAAGCGCATCGTTTCACTGTAACCTGCTATTTTACTCGAACGTTCCGATCACCCATCCTAATCTCTGACTTTATGCGTGCGTTCCACGCGCCACGATACGGCAAGGCGAGACAATCGAGAAGACAGACAACAGTTCCCCAATAACCCATATACCCATCTGAACCCTCGATCTGGCAGGATCAACGAAAATGCGTTAATAGTTATACATTTTGGCCTTCAGTGCAAAGTGAGAGCGGGAACAACTATTCGAATGAACACGAAGTCGCAACCTTATGAATGGCGCGAGGTACATCAAATCTGGCTCCAGATTTATGTTCTGTGATTTCAGTTTACTTTGCCCCGGACAGCCTCTAACCGACTGTCATCGCTCCGGAGGGTGGGCCTCCTTCAGTTGTGTTCCATATATTCCGTGCTGCTGTCAGTAGTTGTGATCCCCAGCAACCAGAGGCTGCGCTGGTGAGACCTGTGTTGAACTGTTCTATGCGTAAGTTGTTTACCTTAGCTGTTAACAACCGTTTCTAGTTTGACGAAACTGGTTGTGGAGTGTCGTTTTCAAGGGTGAACATAAAGAGGCAGTAGGACTACCATTCTCCTCGTTTAATTTACATATGAATTGATGTACTTTGCTAGTTTTCTGAAAGTCTTACTTTCCTATGTTGTTGAAACACCCTGACTTAGAATGTCAAAACGGATCGACAGGTTATGTCACTTGACAGAACGTGTCTTTTTTCCACATTAACAGATGACAGACAGTCGTTATTATTGTTGTTGCCCGCTTCCTTTCTCGTAATCAGCTGTTTTGACAACAAAGGTGTGCGTAGTAGTTCCTCGCCTGTCCATGTTGTCTGCGCGACCTTTTGGTGCGGAGTTCGAAGTATTTATCATGCTGTCTATGATGCTCCAAGGTTAACCGCACTCAAGCCAAGGGCTGAATGAGCTGTAGCGTTTCATTGGTGAGCTACTGGTCCACATATCCATTGGTGGCAATCTTTATTTTACTGTCAGGATGAAAAGTGAGTATACAGAATTGACCAAGACCTGTTGTCAAGAGAAAGTAATAGGCGCCACTCTGTTAGTTTACTGTAAATTTTCAGTACAAAAAACATGCGAGTCACTTCTGAATGTTTCGACCGACATGGTGGCCAGTTAGTTTAGCTTACAATATTAAACAAAGCAGGTCACGAACGACCCTTTAGAGGACAATACATTGTGTTTGTGGCGATGTGAGATATTCTCTGCTATCTTGGCATGGTGTTCGGGCTTGCGTGCTGTTCTGATCCGGCGGGCTTTGCTGACTGTGATCTTGGTCGTGGCGAGTTCAACTATGTCAGACAGGTCAAGGGAGAGCAGCCAGACAAAAGGCAGACGCGTCAGTTTTGAGGCGTTCGTTGTGTATGGCGTCAGTGTCTTCTGTTTTGTCTCGGTTTAACATTTTTTTGCCCGATCATATTCTATACACGTGTGATCGGTTTATCTGTGTAGTATTACCTATAGCGCGGATGTGCCAAATATCTGGGGTTGTGACTGTGCAGCCTGGCCTAGTTGGTTGATGTTAATGCTTCTGTGTGCTTGTGTCACCTGTTGACTTGTGGTGCACTCTTTTGAGATCTACTCTCTCTCCTGTTTAGGTTTGGGCGCCCTGGCAGGAACCAAAGCCCACACGAAACACGATGTTACAAAATAAACCAAATACCATGCTGCATCGGCCGTCGCGCAGGATAAACCGGGTCACCCTGTCTGCTACACGTGGCAGGGTGGATGGGCGAAAATATGTTGCTGCCAATTACCCACCCTCATACTCTCCCCAAATTTTAATTCCCAAGAAGGTATTGCTCACTGAAGTTTCAGCTACTCGAATACCAACCTGAAACAGGCCGGGGGACGCAAGATTATCTGTGTTAGAGCATGGAATGTGCGAACGTTGCTGGACCCATGCAGCTCCAAAGGACAAGCAGAACGGCGCACTGCACTGATCGCAGTGGAACTGCATCGCTATGCAATCGACGTAGCAGCGTTCAGCGAGACAAGGCTTGCGGATCAAGATAAGCTACGGGAAGCAGGTGCTGGGTGCATTTTCAAATGGATAGATTATCCGATAGACGGTGCACGGGAGCATGGTGTCTGTTTTGCAGTCGCTGATCGCATCAACGCTTTGATGATAGACAAACCGCACGGCATCAGCTCTCGAATGTTGTCTACGCGTCTGCGACTCGGTTGAGGTAGGTGTGCCACATTTCTTAGTGCATGTGGTCCAACTGTGTGTCACACTGATGATACAAAGAACTAGTTCTATGATCAACTGTCTGCCACAATCCGGTCGGTGCCTGTGACTGATCGACTGTTTGTGTTAGGCGACTTGGACGCTCGAGTCGGGCGTGACTCGGTAGATTAGCCGGGGGTCCTCGAAGCCCACGGCGTTGGTTAAGATAACGAGAACGGTGATCGTCTGCTCCACCTGTGCGCTACTCACGAGCTGGCTATCACGAACACCCGATCCCATCTGGAAGCGAGCGACATCACAAGGTGGACTCATCCATGAAGAGGTCATCGCCGTTTACTTGATTATTATGATTGTGCAACAGCGTGACATTCGTGAGGTGCGCATCACATGGGTGATGCGTGGCATTAAATGCAGCACCGATCATAGACTGGTCAGGGCTAAATTGTTTATCCGTGTGCGCAAGTCTTTTTGTTGTCAATTTTCCGGAAAACCGCAGAAGGTGAACATCAAACGATTGAACAACTGCGAGACGAAGACTGTTTTTCAGGGTGCAGTTTTCGCTCTTCTGCACGAGGCTCCTGTATCCAGTTCCCCCCTGGGGGTATGTGGCAGTTCATCGAGGAAGGATCACGACGGTAGTAATCGAGACGACTGGTGTCAATTATTAGAAACGTCCGGACTGGTTCGACGACAACAATGCGGTTATCGCCGAATTGGTACGAGAGAAGAACGTCGCATATGCTGCCTTCATAGTGGACCCGAGCAATACACTGAAGAAGGCGACGTTCCGGAGTATCCACCGTAAATTGGCCCAGCGTATTCGCAGAATCAAGTACAACCGGTGGATGAAGCAGTGCGAGCGGATGCAAGGCTTGGCAGATTGCACTGGTAGACATGGACACCAGGTGTTCGCGCATCCAGCTAGAGGACATCATGAAAGTCTGGCACAAACGCTTTAGAAGTCTACTAAACCGTCCTGCTACTACCGATTAAGTGACCGTGAGCAGCCTGCCACAGCGGTCCATAAAACCTTTACTTGCTCTCGCTCCTGATTTGCTAGAGTTAAACAAAGCGATTGTTCAACTTTACAACGGGAAGGCTGCAGGTGAAGATGGATTGCCAGGTGAGACCCTGAAGACTGGCGGGTTGGTGATGGAACGTGCACTGCTCCAGCTGGTTCACTCCATCTGGGAGCAGGAGGTGATGCCACAAGTTTAAAGGAGGCTGTGATAGTACCTTTGTTTAAAGATAAGGATAGCAGGCGATGTCTCGACAGCTATCGGGGCATCGGTCTGCTGAGCGGTATAGGCAAGGTGCTTGTCAGAATTCTTCTGAACCGGCTGAATACGAATGTCCTAGAGGCCACTGTACCTGAGGAGCAATGCGTGTCCGGGGGATTCGGAGTACGATCGACCTGGTGTTCTCTACTCGGCAGCTTCAGAAGTGCCGAGAACAAAAACAGCCTCTGTATACCCTCTCCGTAAATTTCACGAAGGCATTTGTTCCCGTGAGCCGCGAGGTGTTGTGAACGGAGCTTGGTAGTTTTGGGTGCCCAGGGCCGTCCGTTAATTTGATTAGGTTTTTGCACGTGGGCATGAGTGCAACGGTGCAGCCGTGTGGATCGACCTCTGATGATTTTGACATTGTCACTGGCGTGAAGCAGGGTTTTGTCCTGGTCCCATCCCTGTTTAATTTATATTTGACAGCCGTGCTAAGGGTCGCTTTTCGGGATTCTGGAGAGAACGGCGTTGAGGAAGGGTATGGGACGGATGGACGCCTACTGAGTATTCGACGTTTCGGCTCTCCAACCCGGTTTCGAAGGTTATAGCAAGTACTAAGAACATGATAGGATCAGGAGTTAAACAAGGTTTTAATGAATTAGGAATCTATCAGTGTTTTAAGTCGATCCTTACAGGAAAAGTAAACGACCGCAGAAGAAAGGTCGTATCTATGGTTGACTACTCTGTAAAAAAATTACTGTCTAAGAAATGTCAGAAGAAGAGGCGGTTGAAGCATTTTGTCACGACCCATTTTAATCACTGTCAGCCACTGAGGTGAAGAACTGCTGGATAACTCCCATCGCTAAAGAAAAGGTGTGCGAAGCTTAAGTCACTCCGGAGCCACCGAAGGTTCAAGTGGGCACAAATCAAGAGTTTTAAGTTACCACTCTAAATCCGCTTACCGCACACCAATGACCAGCTCGGTAGCTGCCCGTTGAACACGTCAACCGGCGGGTATGTTTTCTTAAAGTCGGTATACACGAATTTACTGGCGTACCCCAGCGGCAGCCTTATATAAACCTCGTAGGTTCTTTGAAATGCTTCCTTGCCTGGACTTGAGAAACCCGGTTCTTTGATCCAAGAGTTGCGAACCCTTTTTTAACGACCACCTCGTGATGACATTCGAAAGACAAATTAGATGACAGCAAGATGCCCAGACCTTTCTTCAGATCAACTTTCGGGATGTTTACCGTACTGAACGCACTGTGGACCAGGAAGGAGCTGTGAGAATCTTCGTCGAGTGGTATGGGTACACACTTATTTTTGTCATCGAGGGGACTGCGGTAGTCCGGCCATCGTTTGGTCAAGCAAATATTTGCCTGTGACGCACTGGAGTCACCAGCATTCAACAGTTTTAGGTCGTCAGCGCAAAAAACAACACTGCTTGAAATGTCTTCCGGAAGGAGATCGGTGTACTCAAGAAAAAACAAGAGGACCGATTACTGATCCTCTGGGAATCCCTCAGAAATCAAAAAGTAAAATAATAATAATGATGGTATATTGCTCAACGCATCCGTGAGAAAACACGCTCAGATGAGCGTGATCAGTACACACATTTTAACATGAACCCCATAACGTACACATGAAAGAACTGACCCAATTTCAACTTCAAAAATTCTGTTATCTAGAATGGAGGTGGTCCGACATGGAACCTACTTTTGGATGACGCAAGCTTCTGGCTTATGTCTTGAAAAACCATGCGGAACACGGTGGAACGCGAAATCAAATAAAACGGCTTCTGAAGTGAATCCGCAGTCTTTAACCTCCTTCTGTTTATCCGTTAAGATAAGCATATTTGTTACGCATGACCAGTTAGAAAGGGAGCCATGTCTTGCATAAGAAAAAAACTCCCAAAAAGTGTTAAAGAATGGCGCGTTTAGGTAAGCTCTCCATTATCTTGCGTGAGATGCAAGTAAGTTTGACTGGTCAGTAGATAACGGGGGAGTGCCGACCACCCGCCTTAAAAATGAGCCTGACAGTCGCTTCTTCCATGCACTGATAAGGATGCAAGTCTTGAGTGCCTGGTTGGAAAGTTTGTGAAAGGGGTTTCGTCAGACTGACTGTCGTTTTTCTGAGGCTCCTTGGGCGGGTCTCATTTGAATCTATCCTACCGTATGGATTGAGCTCGAAGTCTGGTACGGAAAAGTCAGCGGTAAGAGTGGCTGTCGAAGGCTTCGTGGAGATGGAGCGGGATGCCACTTCGACGCCATACACAACGTTATATACCGCGCTACCTGCTTGGGGGTCGGAAGAATTCTCACTAGCCGACACTTGGAGGGAAAGAGCTGGAGGTTTATTCATCCACGATCGACGCGAACCCTCAGCCAGACCTTTACTTGCGCGAACCTGATGGGTTCGCGGATTTCTCGTTTGCACCAATTTGGAGAAGCAGGTAAACATTCAGGTCCATCAATCCGTCTGTAATCCCATGCAGCCGGAATAAACCTGAATGAAGTTTCAAGTTGCAGACTTTATTGTTGACTGTTGCAACCAATGTCATACAGCCCTTCTATCCGAGGTTACTCGACTTGGAGCGCCGTTAGGATCGAATTTGTCGGAGGCAGTAATCTCGAGGCTTTCAAGATGCGTTTCTACGACTGGCTCTCGTGAAGGTAAACATTACAGAGCTTGCAGTCCTTCTGAAATGTCCAGCATTCGACATGTTTCTGTGTAAATAGAGTCGATGGGTTGAAGTCAAGTGTGGAAGGCTAGGCCGTTCGAGATATCCGTATCCTAATGCCTAGAACCCCAAGTTTCTCAGCAGTGGACTGAAATTGGGGTAAATGGTGCAAAAACCAAACTGAAGGGGCAAATTTTAGTCAAGGCAAACCTTGAAAATTTCCACAAAGTTTGTGAAAACAACATGGTCAGGTGGAGCACTCCAAGCTTTGCAAACACACAATGAGAAGAATTGTTTGCTTCCTATTCTGCTATGTTTAACCTCTAATTTTATTGGGTGATCCTGCAATACCGTGCTATTTTATTTGCTGAGGATGAGTCGACACGGGTTATCAGGGGGCCTCATTGGTGAGCAGGTTAACGTCTAGTCACCACTGAGCAGACTGCACTTTAAAGAGTACGTTTTCAGATATGTCGGCGCACGACCTAGATTTCAGTCACAGGATTATCTTGGTGACACCATGTTGCATCGTCTCTTTGGGCAACTATTCCTTTTAGAGACTGGGTGGTCAGGTCGCACCTCCACTCTCCGGACGTGGTCTTGAGGATTTGTTGCGAAACGGTGAAACCAACGAGCGAACTGGCCAATGAGACGTTTCATGGACGCCAGGGTGCCAGCAGTAGTCTTCTACCGGCGTCAACGTTCAGAGAGCTCGATAAAGTGCGCAAAAGATGGTTTATAGATCCTCAATAGGGACTCTCTGGAGCCTATACCTGTGGAGGTAATACGTGGTATTCAGGGAGCTGCAAATGTACGCAACTTTACTTTCACCAACACTACTGTCCAGCCGGCTCACTTCTACTGTGCGACAAGAGAGTCGCTGATCATTTTTGCCTTACGCCAAAGGTGACGTCATCAGCAAGGGATGATAACGGTATGTGAAGGAAATTGGAACATCGTGTATAAATATCAGAAATAGAAGCTGCCCAAGAACTGAACCCTGAGTTACTCCACTGCTGCCAAGCCCGCAGGGTAAAAATGAACCGTCCATGCACACCTTGTACAGATGATTAGCAAGATGTGGCTCAAGACGGCGAAGGCGGTAGCACCGTGTCCAATAATGAGACAGCTTGACGGCTGAAACATGCAGTCGAATGCCGTGGCAAAGTCGAGGTAAACGACACCGGTACCTCTGCCCTGATCAACTGCTGTAGTGCACTGATTATTGGCTATCGGCATAATTATGGTACACGAACGACCATTGTAAAGTCCGTGCTTTACGCCTAAGCCGATATCACGAGAGCTGAGGTGCTTATAAAGCAAGGCATAAAGGAGCATCTACAAGACTTTGAGGTGCTCGACAATAAGGCTACTGGTCTGTAATCGCTTAGAAAATTACGCACGCAATCTTCAAAATTATGTGTGGTGCTCGAGAGTTTCCGGTTGCTGGGTACTGTTCCCTAGCGAACAGGCTACGTAAAAGGTAAGCCAAGTGGTTCGGCAAGCTGCTTAGCCGCTTCTTACAAGTCCTTGGGGGGTATAATATCGGGCCCAGGAGAGCTGTCCCCACGGCATTCGAATTTATCCAACACCGCCGTAGAGAAGGTAGCTACGGTGGTGGACTACAATGTCAGGGCAAACCTGAGTAACTGATTACGGCTGCACGAAAATGCGGTCCTTATGCTCGATGAGGATACCGGCGGCTCCCGCATCGAAGCTAATAGAGCCCATTGGGCCCAAGACTTCAAAACATCAGCGTTTGCTTTGCGAGTTGTTACTATAAATCGGAAAGGGCTATTTAGGTCAGCGGTGAAGCGTTCAGTATCACCTTGTCCGTTGTAGGGCAGTCTTCTTAAATTAGAGATGTACACCGACTTTTTAATGTGGCGTTTATTTTTGGCTCAATTTAAATCGTGATAACCGATAACACGTTCAGGCCTATCGCCTCTCCTTAGTTGTCCTGAGTATGGAAGAGCATAGGTGATACGGGGGTTTGGTACGTTACATCAGTGTAGATTTAACAACCTTTGCGGAAAGAACGGTAGTGAGTTTCTTCAGGGGTCATCAACAGAGTGATGATGAGTGTGGCTGATCGAAGACTGCCTTGCAAATTAGCTAGGTGGTTTCCCACATCCGTTTTGTAACAGTTTCTGTGATGATGAACTGTCCAGCAGATCAGGATAGTGTTGGAAATGAGGTCAACTGAGACGTCTGCGTTGTCACTTAGTCCGAGTGTTGCGGTGATATCAAGGTTGTAAGCCACCAGATTTCTTTTAGTGAATATATAGTCCACCTGCGAGGAGTTATGGTCAGTACGCCACCGAATGAAACCGGAAGTGTGCTTCGTGAAGCCCAGTGCCCCGATTGTAAAAAAAACCTTGCCGGCAGGGATTTCGTTGCACACGTGTGGAGAAACTGGAAGGTTAACTTAAGGTAATTTGAAGTAAGTCATTAATAGGTTGAGGGAAAAATTTAAGGCTGCTGAAAGTATTATTTCAGATAATGGGTTTACTTCTGAAGTATCGGAAGACGAAAGACGATAGAACTTCCCTGCTAATCAAAGACTAGGACCATTTGGGTGAACAAAACACCAAACGCTTTCTAGGGTTGCAACAACTTAGTTATTATAATAGAAGGCATGAAGAGAATTGTGGACTTGGAGAGCCGACTCACTTATCCCCCGCTCAGAAAAGCATCATATCCTCTATGGCGAACTCAGAATCTTGATAGAGAGCGATACGCCACGATTCGGTCGTAGAGACAGTCTAGGTCTTTGTGGAGGAACAGTGCGCGTGTGTGTACCGTCAGTATGTGTGAGTTGCCAATCTGTGTCCTGGTACGCGTGCTTTGTACCGAACGTCGCACCATCAGGTCCGGTTACTGTGCACTAACCGTCGTGGATGTTATACTCACTCAAGATAAGTTCTCTTTCAGCTAGTTGCTAACATCTACTCTTCCTGCTCCATTTATTATTATTGTTGAGTGGATATAGATTTATGTCTTCAATACCCATTGCACAATGACATAGTACTTCCCGGCTACGGTACTCGAATGCTTGTTGTCATATTCAGTAAACACTCATAGCATATTCATCCGTTCAGCGGATCACGCGATTAGGAGGGTGAGTGATCATCCAACGTCTACTCAGAAAATGAGGTAGACAAAGGATCGGAAATTACTGCAAAACAGAATTATACCCAAACAGCTTAAAGAGGAGAACAGTCACGATTTGTGTACTTTCCGCCTCGCAAAGAATTGGCTAAATCGGTGATCCGCTGCGAACTGTAAGCAACCCAGAACACTTGGCGATTGACGGGGTTCTGAGATAACTGAGGCGGTAGGACAAGACTGCTTCGAACATTCGCATACCCAGACCTTTGTTGGTTGGGTTTACTAACCCTCGACCTGGAAACAGTTTTCTGTCAGGAGCAGGGATCACCGGGTTTTACAAAAGAAAAGATTTTAGTAACCCCAGATAACTCATCTGAAACGGGGGAGAATGTAGCATTTTAGCGGGGCAATTAACTGGAGTTTTACCATCATCCAGGCTGTACGTCAAGAAAATCTGCACGTGCGCACCAAACGGCTGTAGTACCCAGGAGTCCTTTCTCAGAGTTAGTACATTGTCGCGACTACCCAAAAGTTTCTTGGAGACTGAACACGAAGACTCAGCCAGGGAATGCAAATCAGAGCAGGTTACAGTAGGCGTTGCCTCAGAAGGTTGGGCTACTTTACAGTAGTTGATCGCTACCACTACAAAAATGGAGTAGGCCCTTGGACGTAGCGTCCAAACTTGCTCCCTCTCATAGCCTTGAAGTAGCTTCAAGAGAGACTACTCGTGGCCTGCGCTAACTTATACAGTGTCGGAAACAATCGGAGAGAATTCCAACCCGTCATAGCGACTACTGGATCGTGACTGAAGCCAGAGGCGGGCATTGGAAGCTCTTGCCCGCACGGCTGTTGTATCTACCGTGTGAATCGACTGGATGGAAGAGTTGGGGAGGGGTCCCTGCTTTCAGTGGCCAAGCATCATGAACAACGGCCTGGCAAGGCACGTATAACACCTAACGTGCAAGCGACTGTTTGGTTCGTAAAACTGTTAAACCTAACAATGATAGTGACCTGTGTCTTCAGGAATGCACTGGCGACAGGATCCCAGGATGATGAGCTGTTGGCAGCACTGAGTGATCATGCACACCCAGAAATCAACGCAATGAAAGTTGGTCGGATTAAGCGCGCACTGAAAGGGTCGTTCGGTGAATCTTTTCCCAAATTCCTATACAACGACGCCTTGGTTTATCGGGCAAATCGATGTACCCAAGAGAGGCCTGATCAGACAGCAACTGTGTTGGACCAGGTGGTAACTAAGAATCCGAATGGAACAGGCAACCTCGAGATCCGACCTCCAGTTGATCGAAACGATCAAGGGGTCATTAGGCTGGCATTCGCATTGGTGACCGTTAAACCTCTAGGAAGGTGGCGTCGGGCCTGCAGAAGAATTGGCATTGGCAAGATGACTAGTAGGGTAAAATTAAAACCATGGCCAGAACATATGGACGACAACGATGTTAAAACAATCTGTGCGAAGGTTGGAAACAATTCACTGAATCAGCTATTAAGTTCACTCCAATTCGCAGGGTTATCAGCCGCGGGAAACTACCAAGATGAGAGCGCAGAGCGGGCACGGTTCAGACCTTGTAGCGTAAGGTTTTGGAGAGGTCCAAACGCACAGACAGATATAAGCGTTACCGGGAGTACAGACAGACGGGCTAAGCGGGGGTGCCAACGAGCGTACGAATAGGACTTGATCCAATGAATCAAGCGAACCGCAAAAACAGTGAAATTACCCCAAGTCCAAAGGCTTCATCCGAGTGTCCGTTGGGTGTAACAGTAACGAACTAGGAAGGAGCGTGTCCAGCAATGAAAAGAGGGCCCGGGCGTCGAATCAGTTTTTCGGTTAGGTGCATACAATAAATGGTGGCAGATCACCACTCGCTGACTTCGCTACTGATTTAACCCTGATGGACGAAATGGTAGTCACTGCTGAAGAGGTACGCGGTCAGTTGGCCAAGCTGAATGCTACAAAGGCAGCGGGCCCCGATGATATTTATTTCGTCCATTCTAACACCACCTGCTGATGTATTAGCTACTCCGTCGGGCAGATTATTTAACAGGCCACATGGTAAAGCCAAACTGCCCGCGAAATGAAAAGTAGCCGCTGTCACACCACTGCATGAAGGGGCAGTAAAGAAGAGGCCTCAGACTACAGGCCCGTGAATCAAGTCGGCTGTCTTGAAAGTGCATGAACGGATCTCAAGGTAAGAGATAGCACATGTCACCAAGTGTAGACTAGTGGCGGCTCGGTGACATGTCTTTGTAGGTGAAAGATCCTGCCTTTCTAACTTACTGACTTTCCTAGATGAGATTACCTTACGGCTTGAAAAAGGAGATTATGTTGAGGTCTCCTATTTAGATTTTAGAAAAGCCTTGGACTCCGTTATTCAGACTTTCGTTGTTGAAATTGGAAACATTTACTATGTACCTTGGTGTTTCAAAGTAGGTGGAGACGTTCCTGCATAATAGGAGTTTCTATATACTGTTGGAGGGCTCCAGGTCCCACACTGCACATGCCACCAGTGGTGTCCCATAAGGGGCAATTTTAGGTCTCCTGTTATTCCTGATATACCTAAATGATTTGGCTGAGAGGACCAATAGTCCCTGTCACGTGTTCGCGGATGATGTAAAACTCGTGGGAGGCCCCAGCAAGTCTTTGAGGCAAAAAGACCTCGATGCAGTTCATCAGTGGGCAATTGACTGATAACTCCAGTTAAATATTGCGAGATGTAAACAACTTACTGGTGTCAAGACCGAGGACTCTCTTGGATGGATAGGAGGGCCCGGGTGACGTGTGTTTATACGAAAACTAACCAAGACAAGGCACCTAAGAATGCGGGTCACTGGCGACTTCAAGGTGTCAGCCAAGTGCGTTTGCAGCACAAAAAGCAAGTTTGGCCTCCTACAAACTGAAGCGGGCAGTAGCCACAAGGAAACCCAGTTTCTTCGTGCCTCTGTAAAAGACTTACGTGAGACCACATCTAGAATATGATGTGCAGGCCCCCATTCTCGTTTGGTTAAGGATGCCAAGTTCCTAGACAGTATGCACAGTAGATCTACGAAAGTCTTGAGAGAACTTCGCGTAATAGATTACTCCAGCAGACGTGAGCATCCTAACCCATTTTTTCAGAGGTGAGACAGAAAAGAGGAGATCTCATGGAAGCTTTTGAGACTCTGGTGGGTCTTCTGAGGCGGAGGAGCGGCGGTTTACTCGCAACGAAAATTCGTCGCCTTGCAGACACGAGCTAGAGACAGTGAATAAAAGAGGTTGGTCTCGAATCCGGACCAACCATTTCTTATATAGAGTTATGAACAGTTAAGGAGGTGTTGACCACCACGGTCACATAATTTAAGCGCGAGATTGATGCTTGTTGGTTGGCATTAGTTCCGGGATACTGAGTGATAATAAGGTGACCGAGACCTACTTATTGGGGTGGCAGCCCACTCTCTTTCTTCTATCCTCACCTGTGTTATGGTCCCCAGCCCTCCTTTATTGCCAGCTATAAACAATTTGTGTCGGATTTCACCACTCAATTATTTTTCCCTCCTTGGCTGTCTTTCCTTCATCGTAATGGGGAAGTTTCTGTCCTGTTATCCAGGAGAAGGACGGAGATTGTGGTATCACCAGCTTTGGCGTTGACCCTGCATATTAATCTGAGTATATCATGATCGCTGATGGTGATTCCCATACAATTTCTCCCCAGCATCCAGCCTCTGGCGTCAAAAAAATTGCTTACAGAGTCCTGGAAAAAAATTGGTCAAGGATATCGTCGTCGCCCACTTAATGACAAAGCGTGTTCTACATACCACCTTGGATTTCGAAACACTGTTGAAAGGAAGCCTTCCTCCTGCGTTTGTCGCAGCACGGCGAGGTCATCCAAGCTCACTGGTGCAGGGAACTGGACAACAACCGGCTACTAGCCTCGAGTTATGCGATCCCAATTGGACTGAACGGATTTTCAGGTCAAGGTCAAGATGAGTGGTTTAAATTTTGCTACGTGGCGCGGTTTTTCCAAATTTTGGTGAAAAAATAAGTTCGGGGAGCAGAATAAACACTTACTCCCTGTTGTATTCAAGAACGACGGAAAATACCAGTAGTAAGTAAGCTTTATTAGAGCAACCATTTCAAGTAACGTTGCGGAAAACCCTCAGTCCACATGGCCCAGGCAGCCGATGTCCGCATGTGTTATCGATCGCTTGAAGGTCAGAGAAATCTGATTGGTCGATTGCATGGCTCACTTGCATTCGATTAGACACAGCACCACCTCCTCCTTCAGCGTCTGACACTCCGTATTTCAGCGCTTGATATTTCGTCCGTCTCGATCTTCGTGGAAGACTGCGTTTTTGGTATTTGTCCGCTTATTAGAGGCTCAGCGATTGTGGGTTCTTCCCTTGGTTTGGTGTTCTTTAACGCAGTACACAGGCGCCTTGCATTGACCATTGAATTGTTATCCAATATATATGTTCCTGGAGTTCCTACTTTTGTCACTGCCGCCAGTGCAGAAAGCGAACTTTCGCCTTTTTTATTGTGTTTTTTTCACTCTCACGCAAGTGCCAACTGTACACTGGTTCCCTGCTTTCTTGAAGCTCTCTTGGTACTTTTTCCTCCTCTCCAATTCTTCTTGATTCATTACCAATCTTTGTATGTACACCGCATTAATTGTTTCGCTCGTGTCTCTCTACCAAACATTATCTTCGCTGGTGTCACACCTGTAGCAGTATGTGGTGTGGTTTTGTAAGCTGCCAGTGATGTCAGGAGCGTTGAGTCCCAAGATTCACTTTCTAGTCGAGCTGACTGTATCGTTTCCTTCAGCGCCCGATTCAGGCGTCCCACCATTCCATTAGCCG
>LUCH01003401.1:35144-72783 GCA_013368495.1 Paragonimus heterotremus
TTGGTAGATTCTATACGACACAGTTGGTTGGGTGGGTAACTAGATCCAAATGTGAGATTTCTGAGTTTCTGGTGTGGCTTCGTAGCTCAGGTGGTACGACATTTACGCGTTTGGGCATGTTGTTTCTCTCACTGGTTCGACTGCAACTGAAGTCCAGATTTGTCGAAATTGGATCTGTTCTAAATATAAGAAAATTTTTGAATGTTTTCTCTTCTCTGATTGACAATCGGTCCAAATCCAAATTACAGTGTCTACAGACTTCTAAAGGAATGCACATCAGGTCAATAAGTTTGATGATTAACGGTACACCGATTTTTGTGGATAGGCGTATTATTATTTTTTTTTAGCAATGTGAACTATGTAACAAAGTGTCAAACCATTGTTCAACAAAGGCATTCTGATATCATTAATATTCTGATATCGGTTTCAATCTCTTGTTGAACTGCACCCATAACTACCATACGGAAACGCAATGGCACAATTCCAGAAATGGTTGTTACGATCTGTTATTAATTATTGCTATTTTTCACAAGGAACTTTTACAATGATTAATCTGAAAGATTACTTGCAGCAATCTCATGGCTATATCGTTCATTTGCTAAAGCATCCCACTTTATCTGCTCAGTGACAAAGACAGCCATCCCACAAGATGGAAGATATCGGAGTGAAAATTTTAAAAAGTTTATTTATATCTATTGATTTCTTTGCTACTAAGGAACTCAATAAAATGTTGACAGTTTTCGTTGCACTGTTGTAGTGTTCATCACTCCACAATTCAAAATAGCCTTAAACCTTCGTCAAAGCATCTTACTGTCTGACCATATACGCGGAACCAGACTTTGCTAAGGTACCGGTTCATGGTGCAAACGAACGTTGACGATCGACAGGAATAGTGCTTAATAATATTGATACCCGTATATGTGACATTTTGTTAAAATGTTTAGTACTTCACTGTTTCACATAACAGGTTGCGTGTGTCTCCTATGTTTCCGCTACTGTGTCACGTAGTTCTACTATTCCACCTCTCAGATTAAGCTTCTGTGAGCGAATAGTTGAGCGACTACAAATGTTCGCAGTTGGGAAGATCATAATTGACGTCCTGCCATTTGTACAAAGTGTAACAAGTGAAAAAGTCACGAACAAACATTTCCGCCCAACTGTGTGTTTGACTGTATTATCGCTCTTTTGTGAATTCCACCTCCTGAACCTGAAGTTGATTATCTGACGTTGTCATATCACAATCACACCGAATCTCGCATCGGGTTTCGGCTAATTCACCTCATTTTAATCGCAATTAGTTCACAAATTGCACGAGATATCATTGACAAGAAGTGTAGCATGTTTGTCAAGTAAAATGTGACTCGTTTAAAAACAACTCTAGCTTTCGATTGATCGGAACCAGTAGCAAAAACTAAATGCTTCTCCATTACACGTGTTCTACCAGTTGAATTGTAAAGCCACTGCAGGAGCCTTGATTTTTCACACTACGATTCAATTACATTACCACTCAACCGTCTGTTTATTTTTCAACAAATTACTCACAGGATGAGATTCCTTTGAACAACCAACATCGGCATTTACCAAAGCAGCTGTCCAGCACTGTAACTGGCTGATATATATGTAAAATTAGTTGGATCTTGTCCTTACTCCCGTCTGTCATTTACCCTCTAATCCTATTGTAATACTTCAAACTCACGAGTTTGCAATGTTTACGTTTCGCAATCAGTTTTTCAAGACCGTTGTGTCCTCCCTCATCTTTTGACCCATTTGACATCAGTCGCACATGTATGAGTATATTTTCAACCCCTCTAAAACCGTACACTTTCTATGGGTCTTAAAACAATCGACAACAGTCCACAAGTTCTGTGGACACGATTTGGCCTCTATGCGTTATACTTACATATCCAGTAACGGAGTAAATCTGATAGTACTGTGGCTCAGGCATCGGTTAACAGTATTGCTGGTTATAAAATATCCACCAAAAGTTCAGAATTATACTGGAGACTTAAAATCCATTAGACGCGTTACCAATCGTCTGGCAAGAGGGACATAACTCAAGTGCACTCTCAGAGTGAACCTCCAGCTTAGTAAACGAGTGCTTACAGGTTTTTTTACCTAGAGAAAAGACATCCACAAGGAATCCCCTGTTATGTTGTTTGTCTGCTCACCTAATAGTCCATTTCAATGATCAGTGAACGCTATACTAGGTGACCACTACAATCGACTTCTCATACGGGATTTTCATAATGCGAGCTAGGACGATCACTCCAATGGTGTTAGAGTAATCGGTCGGGTCAGCTGTTAGCACTTTGTACAAGCTTGTTCATGTCTTAATAGAGAATCAGTCGATATAACCAATGACACAGTTGTTTGGGTCATACTTGCGTATTCTTGTAAAGAGAGTCGTTTGGTTTTCTGGCATCAAGTCGTTGTAACCGGAGGCCAGCGAATCGGAACACTTGAAGTTTTGGCAACTGACATCAGAATTCATCAGGACAACAACGATTTTAAAGAATGGACTTCTTATTCTCCGTTTTCACTCGTAAGTTCTTCATTTCATTGCAAAATGTAATACATTGAAATATCAGAGGGAGCATTTTAAACTCACAACAAGAATGTGAAGTTTTCACGTATTTACTGCTGTAGTGAGGCTCAAAATGAATTAGGAATAACGAATTATAACTCAAAAAAGAACTGACACAAGACGCGCGATCGGTGGAACTGAGTAAATTGTCATTAGGAAAAAATTCCACAACATTCAGAATTGCTTGCAAGAGTCGCATACCCAGACAAATCCGAGACAGTATTTGTACGGCGACTATCCTAATATATATGACTCTTATTATAAGGATTTTATATTGATACGTTTGACACTAATCCCCGGTACACTAATTCAAGTAGAATAAGTGAACGTAAGTAAAAATGGTTGAGCGATTGTTACATTCAGGTTGTGACCATACCAGATAGATGATGTCGAGAATCTGCCACAGCTCAGTTGGGTAGCTCCAGTTTCTGATAATTATTGACTTCCAGCTTGCCAAAACGACACGGATGGTTTGGTGAAATTCACTACTCAAGTAACCCAGACGTGATCAGAAGATGTATCTATGCTACAGACCAGGTGACTCCTCGAAGAAGTGTCAAACTTTGGAGTGTACACATGGGGGAAAATTAATTTTTGGTCAACTCGAGAAATTGTTCAAAATTCGCATTTGTTTCCCGTGGGAAAGCATGAAAATGGTGAATGTTCAATCACTTTTAGCGACTTAGGATAATTCACTCAGTAACACGTAATCAACAATTTCAACAACGCTTATTCAGACAGTCGGGTCAACCAGGCTATTTTGCAAGTACAAAGACGTCAGAAAAGGCGACCGGAAAGATTGAAATGTACACGGTACTGTTTGAAAAAATCACAATAAAAGTGTTTTCTTACCTTGAATGTAAACTATTCGGAACACAAATCATTTATAAGAATAGTATACAAAGTGAAGTAGCCAAACACGAGTTCGCAAATAGTCACCAGTCAATGAGAAGTGAGCTTAAGCAATACCAAGAAAGAATGTCTTAACAGATAAACAATGACAATTATAAGGAAGGAGAAAACAAACGTTTTTGTGCAGTTGTGAAACAAAGTTCACCGTGAATGTTTACTGCAAACAGCAAAAACAAATAAAGACAAATTTGGGACGTCATTTAGCACTTGTCTTTTGGTAGGACTTATCCACTAATGTCTCTGTGGACTCAATAATTAAACAGAGCCACTTACCGCGGTTTCATTATCGAATTGAATATAACAATATATTACTTGATAGCCAAACTTCTTACGAAACTTTCACATGTATAGTATTTTCATTGTAATTGGTTCTGACACAGAAACTCGGTAACCTAAAATCAAATAAGGAATTTCTATTCATCGTGCTCATGATGAGTTCCGCTATTATTCTAAGTGAGTTAACAATCCCTGGTTATATTCACTTGAAATTTGTGAGGTCGTTGCACATAACTTTTTACTGCTTCGGATTCTTTTCCAATTTATTTCGGTTTACACTTTTTAAGCATCACTGATGATCATTTTCTAATTTTGTTATCATTAAACATGATGCCAAATGTTTATTCTTAAATGGGTACATATTACTCAACAACTTCTGTTGTGAGAAACGAAAATACGAAAATGTGTGTAGAAGTGATTTTCAATCTGTATAAACCGACAGTAACTTTAACAATGCGAATTAAAATGAGAAATGCATTCCAGGCTGACTGCTTCACTAACACCGTTTAACACACCAGACATTAAAAAATAAACCACTGACCTTGAAGCCAAGGAAGTGGCTAGCTAAGGCGTTAATTAAAAAGTTAACCTGAAGTCTGGTTTAGATTTCTCGATTGAAATTGATGTGATTATTAGAGTTGAGACTGAAGGTTTAGTGAATTTGCATTTGCATAGCATTAATGCCAATGGAGTGACAGACAGAATCAGTTGATGGCGGTGGACTTGAGAACTTTAAGTGTGACTGCAAATGAGGTGAACACATAATTTTGTGTAGGGAATTACCCATTTACGTTGATGCATCAGTGTTTACTAGTTTGCCAATATCAACATCTTTATTCTAAAGCTTTTAACCACAGAACTGGTTTCGTTAAATTTTGTGATTTCTAAGAAGGTCCTTTTCTACTGAAGTCTGAAAGCAAAACCTGTGCTTACTGGTGATGTCACCCAGTTTGCAGTGTACTAAGATACATTAGATGACCGCTGCAGACAACACGTTGAACACGCTTCATGTATTTTTCGAAATCGGAGGCTTGGGCTTCTACGATATAATTTTTATTCTATCTCCTGATGGGGAAATGAATTAAACTGAGTTTCTGAAAACTGCTGACTAAAAAGAAAAGACCTGGTAAATACTTCTTTCAAGAAGGTAACTTTAAGGTGTCACAAACAAAATAAGTGTTGAGTCGCCCCTGGCGATTAAGAGCAACGCACTTCACTATCTCTGCTTGAATGTGAACCAACTGAACACACAAATTATCCAGCTAAATAGCATTCAAAACGGAATAACTAAACATCAGTCGGCTAATAGCTACCAGTCAACGAAAAATGAGCTCATTAAAACAATCGAGTGTAGATGAAGATAGCAGCCTGTCAATCAATACCAAGGAGGAAATTTTAACAGAAAAGCAACGATAGTTACAAAAAAGAAAGAAGCAAGCAGCACTTGTGGCAAAAAACTCACCGTGATTGTTTACTGCACACGGCAAAGACAAATAAAGGCAAATTTGGAACGGGTTTCTATAAACAAACTAAACATACCTCAACCGATTCATCGCTCCGCATCATACCAAACAGAAGACAACAAACGTATCAGATGAACTTCAGCAGATCCAGTTCCGGGCCCAGGAAGCCACTTAGTTTTTCTATACAAAGTCACGAAGGCCATCGGAGGATAGGTCACTAGGGACTCTGAAACAACTCCTCACAAAGCAGAATTAACTGTCATACCCGTCCAGAAGACATAGCGACCTGATATCACGCCTTACAACACCTTGTTGTTTTCACGAATACTTGTCCCACATAGTTATCTGATCCTGGGGGTGCATTGGTTACCATGTCTTTCGGTCAAACATCTAAGGAAGCTGATATGGCCCAAAAGAGGACGACATCCCATACAAGCAAATCACGTGAAACAATGACACTTGTGATAAGGCTGCATCTCAGGGAGGTGGTCACGTCGCCACTGCTTCCAAAACGTGCAACCAAGATGTCGGGCTCCCCCCCAACCCTTCATATAGCCGTCTGACATTAGGACTTCGTCGTTTAAAAAATCCCGATTCGAAGAAAGCAATACCAGAGAATTTGCTCTCAGTGCTCTCGGGTTTTGGAAATAATTATAGGTAGGCACAGGCAGATGACTGTTACTTATTCGTTCAACTTCTACAATATAACTAGGCAACGCTTGCTCATTCATAGCCTGCTGGTGAACGAAGGAAGTAAGAACCCGCCGGACGGTTATTATGATACTTTCCCATATCCCTTCTCGATGGGTAGCTTCAGGTGAGTGACTGCCAGTCAGTTTTACGAATTAGTAGGCAATCAGTAATCTCCCTGTGATCCTAAGGTTGCAGTCACTTCTTCAGCTCTGAATGTGCCTCTACAAAGTTGGTGCGGATGTCACTATATACGGCTTCCGGCTCACCACAAATCTAATGTGTCATCATGAACGAATCAGCTGACATTGAGTGAGCAACTTCCAGATGGATAGCACGAGTCCGAAAACAAGCAAACATACAACCGTAACACTTGCAGTCGCCTCTACTTATCTTCACCTTGAACAGATCAAAGTAGAGTTGTGATCTAAGAACGCGGACGGCACAAGGATTGTTTATTCGACAAAGCAATACGTGGGTTAAGCATTTAAACAAAACTAGACAAAAAAAGCACTCATTTGCACGCGGTATTCGGCCTCAGACGGTCTCGGCTGCCACAGACGTCAGTGCTCAGTTCCATTAAGTAGCAGGAACCATTATGGGTGATGCTGCACTTTGATGACCCTTCTTGCATTTTTCCTGTGGCTTGTGCACCTGCTACTGAATAGCCGCGGTATGAGTAGTATAATACGATCGCTACTCTTCACTACAGTAGTACAGTCCAGTATACCGGAATGGATACCCATCAGCAGTCACTCTAGTTACTGGTAATTAAGCTATCAGCTGCTCATGTGGCTTAGAAAAAATTAATTCGCGTTTATACCACGTAATAACGACGCGCTTGACAGTTAACATTTTCTTCAACAACCAAAACTTCGTCCGAATGGATGCAAGTACACTTGTGGCGTCCATGTGACCTTCCACCCCATAGTAATGTTTAATTATAAGTTCTGTGACTGTGCTGTGTGACGGTAAAATAACAGGTTTTATGCGTCTTTCGTCAGCAGAATGTAATTCCCATCCATTGTTTAACTTTCATAGGGAAAAAGACAATCGTATAAATTTATCACGGTTATTTAAATAATTTGCATTAGTCCATGCGCACAGCCTAATGAGGACGTAATTAGGCAGTCCATGTCAAAGATGGGCTTTAATTGAAGATTGTTTTATGACTCCAAGTTACGAGTGGTAATGATGACATAATACACCGTATCCACACAGCAAATCGTGGTGTGTATGAGCGGTTTGAAATTAGCAAAATGGAAATCAGATTTGTACAATCCAGTTGCGTCAGTCTAATCCGTCTGGTTCCAACTTCAAACATTTGCACAAATCAAATGCACCCCATTTTCAGTGTGAACGTTAGAGCTTTTATTTATTGGGTTAGTCAAAGAATCTTAGAGTTAACAGTCGTGTTTCCTGGCAGACCACATAGCTGGCAGCAAGAAACCGTTTGTCAGATAATTCGTCAAGCGACCGGAGGGAGTACAGCAGCACCTTCTAAGTCTTACGACTGACAAACTTATGGAAGAAATCCTTCAGTACAACCCGTGTGTCTTCTTTGGCTTTTATGACCATGTTTTTCAGGACGCACCACGAAGTTACCGTCGCTGATGACATTGACATATGAGTCACCCCTGTTTACGTTTTGGATGATTGAATACTCAAACTTTTTCAACCCTGAGCCTTGGGTATTTTGTCGTGGGTGCCAAGGTTATGAATATCGTGAATCCTGCAACGGTCCACTAAGTAACAACGTAATAAATATGCACATATGTACGACAGAGGAAAAAGTAAAATGAGAGAGTTCCGCAAATACGGGTCCGTCACTGACTGCGATACCATGTTACGTCAGACAGTGTTTCCATTCGGCGATGTGGGTAGTTGCGAATTTCCTAACCAGGTAGGCAGCATTCATCAACTTCGCTCTTTATGACGGTCTTGACATTCACAGCCCGTGACCACGTCACTACTTGGTCAGTTTATGGTTTCTTTCAACTATCAGCAGCTACATGAAACAACGCCACAGCGAAAAGTACATCGTCGGAGTACGGAATACATGATCCAGCTGACGACGGCATCGCATTTTCACCAATTTGGTTGTCGGTCGCAACCTTGTACATTTTCCAAGTACGAGCTAGCGGGTTGTTATGATGTTGGCAGATGCATCCGGTTGAATACAAGCTAACCGGTCGAGATACCGGTGGCCGAGTATCAGAAGTCTGTGTGCATCTTCCTCACGAGTGGGTAATCAGGCGGTTGCTTTTTCAGTAACTGCGAAAGCCTTAATATATACTAGTGTTTACCTTCATACTCCATTTCACATTGCTACTGTGGAAATTCTGGGTATGACTAGCAAAATCATGAATAGAAAAGCTGCTTTCAGTTTTTTGAAGTGAGGTAATGTATGATCCATCGGCAAAACCAAGTAGTAAATTGGACAAATAGTGCGGCTTCACTGGAACTTAAAAATGTGCATCAAACGTCTTGCAAAGCTGCAGTAAATGGTTGTCAAACGTTTTACTTATCGGAAGAAATGATTCCGACGAACACGAAAGCTTGAGGATTAATCGGACAAGTTCCGGAGTAAGTTAAGTTTTATATGTCAGTGGACGGTGGGGTTGACAACACTTCACATCGTTAACCTCAACATCGTGACCTAGTAGGCCGAAAGTTATATTGCCAGGTTTCGCTCAATACCTGTGGGATAGCCTCATTGAAGAGAGAGCACAGAAATGACAACATTTACCATTCAAACTGGTTTGTTCCCAAGCGTAGTGATTTTTGGAATCGATAGCAAGAAGTGTCTTAGATTACTGATGAGTAGTCGGGGATTTGGCTAATTTCAGGTTGAACATCACTCACAATTGACCGCAGCTGTCGCATCCCCATAAACTTTCCACTCGGCCCTTTCCGAAAAGAAGCACTAGACTCGAGTTTCGCTCTCATTAGAGCAGCTCGTCAGTAGTGCGTATCCCTGCTATGGCCGGGACTGGAACTCCGGCCACGCTTTTCATGAAGCAACCGTGTTGACCACTAGGCGATTGAACTCACATGGACACGACCGTATTATACGTGAACGCTCAGCCACTTTCGTATAAGAGTAGTGATCAGTTCGCACGATCGTCTCGATAGGAGATACAGTCACTGTCCGTCAACTCCAATCGATAACCCCGCGACTAGGAAAAGTCTATGGAAATGCGACAGCTGCGATCAATTGTGGGTGATGTTCAACTTAAAACAAGAGATTTGTCGTCAGTGGATGCCTTACATATCTATCGTTTGGCCTCTCACTGTATAGGTTCGCTATAGTTAACAACTTAGCCACAGCTATTGTGATTGCCCACTCATACTTTGCGAGTTAAATCGGTAACTCAGACCAATGAGAGAAAAGGAATTTTTCTTGTGTCTTGACTTGGTGACGACTTAGGGTATAATCAGTTTTACATTGCATCATCAGTTAGTAGTCAGTGTATGCAACATTATTTCTCAGAGTAGAAAGTCTTGTCTCTTAAGTGCGATTTATGATTGTAATGGAAGATGAATGATAGAAAGCCGAGGAAGGAAATTCTTAACCTACATCTGTTTGTATCTAAACTAGTTTGTAAGAGAATTCCTGACCACCTTTGTAGGAGTAACAGTAGTATCAGCCTAAGTCATCGCACCGATTTGTAACGCAGACGTAGCTCTATAGTGGATCATACTGAATCATGTTTAGTTGTCACTAATATGATATTAATGTTCCCGTATGTCATTTTTGGTGGGATGGAGCGAGTAAACTTGGTTTGTTTTGCTAAGAGGGGAATGGCATGGGGTTTTGAAAATCAATATTGAAGTTGAAATTTGGAAATCAGACATCCTGACTTCTCGAACTCCAAGAAGTGGCAGCCATACAGATGCTGACACACAGATCGTAAGGGTTCGATCGCCATAAAAATTTGTTATGTATGGTTGTGTGTAAAAATATTACTTCAACCAAGAGTGACCTTGAAGTGTATTGAACACCTTATGCGACACAGAGACACTGATTAAGTTAGTACTTAGATGGTGTCGTTGAAAGCGATTTGCTATATAAATGCTACAAAATTCGTTCAACCTATTCCCTATCCGAGGTTCATGTGATGCTACTTTACAGGCTAAACACAAAAGAATAGTGGATTCCAGCTAACATGAAAAAAATTGTATTAACTAAAGAAAGCCACTCACGTAATTTCCTGTAATCACAGTGAATGCAGCTTAGTCGTCTAATGTATAGATACCTAAACTGACATCTTCTAGTGACCTATCACTCTGAAACCTAAACAAAAGTCATGAGCTTGATTCCAATGTGCATGTGGAACTGCTGAAAATCCAAAAAGTCAAACGAGCCGTACATTACTATGTTGATGGATAGCTGTGATGAGGACGAGCGATCGCCCCTTACTAGTTACATCACCACTGTTCAGTAGTGGGGCGACAGCATGGATTTTGCCGTTAAATTCGCCGCAAGAAAAAGACAGGACGAAACATCACACCGACAGGACAGTGCAGTATGCCATGAGACAGTTCTGGCTACACAAAGAAGCTGAGCAATAGAGTCTGTGGCAGCTGGGACCTACTGGGACGATTGCCATATGCAAATGAGTGTTTTTGTTTTCTGTCCTGTTCGAACACCTAACTCGTGTTAGTTTCCTAAATAAACAGCCTTTGCGTCATCCGTGTTCTTGGCTCACAAGACCACGAGCTAGTGTTTGTGTCTATCCCTCACGGAGAAACTGTCTTCTAGGTCTAGATTGGTCAGAGGGCATTTGTTAGTCATCCATGATCATTTTACAATGAATGGCCACTAAAAAGCAGTTTTTAAGGGTGTGTTTAAGGTGGTTTTTTGTTATAGAGATATCCGTGAAGATACAGTTTGCGTTCAAAAGGCCACAACCAAATCAGTGTCTAAGTTAGATAATGTTAGTCAAGAAATCAAAGCCTCAACAGCTAACCTGAAAAAATACACCAAGTTTGTCAAAAATAGGACGACTTAATTATAAATTCACAGTAAGTTTTGTTCGCCTAAGTTCGCAAGAATGGTGTTCAGTAAGTTCTAGCATGGGCAATAATTATGGTTATAGGCTCTTGCACTACTTTTTATGGGTGAGAAAGTTTCACGAGTTCTAGCAAGGTACCACGTGAATTTTGTAAGGTTTTTCGTAATCACCATCGAAATTGATTGACCCGCATATATCCGAAGGTTACAAATCAGTATACTCCGGCCATACAATCACTTTACTGTAACTGAACCACTCAGTACTGTTTTCGATCGATTGCACACTGTCCACAAATCTCTAGCAACAATAGCAATCACTCGGCCCTTGGCAGTGTTGAAAAATAAAAGATTCGGCTCACAACATAATAGCGTCCAACGTATACAAATTTTGTAAGTAGTATCTACCACCACATTTTCCTCCACGATATCGGAAACAGCGACAGTTGGCACATAGCCAGAAGCCACCTGTACTTTGATATAAATGACGAGAGGGCTAACACTGTGAATGTTCGATAAACAATGTGACGATACCATGCAAATGGATGTGCTTAAGAAGGTGTTCCAAATCTGTGAGTATTAAGTAGTTTTTCGTCAGTAATTCACATCCGATACAAGACAAAACCACACAAAATCAGAAATTCTGTTAGCTTCAAACCAACTGTAGTAGATGTAGGTCTCTATACAGCAAGTGTTTTAGTGGATAAACACAAAAACATTATACTGAAACTCAGCTATGCACTTCATCTCACTAGATCATACAAAATCCAACAAATTATCCCAGTGGTTAACGGCTGTACTGCGATTTTGTCAACTAGCTGACTGAGCTCCAACACCACCGGTGTTTTATATAATTGTTTCTTCAGTGTTATTATCTAAAAGGTGACAGTATTAATTCTTCGAATTTCGAAGTCCACCTGGGGGTTGATCAGTATGACTAGTAAGTTTATATAAGTTGTCAGTTGTCTTTTGGATAAAAAGCTCAAGGCCACTTGGTTCGAGTCACTATCCAGCTAATTCTAATTAACACGTACAATTTAAAATAATCACTAAATGCTCCGATTATTAACACACGAGGGTTTTAAGTTCAAATCACAATCCGGTTAGCCTATTATCTGAGGAGTTTAGATAAAAACCACACAGGCCCGGATGTTTGAGCAGCTAAGATTCCTGTAATCTTAAAGTCACAGAAATTTCGGGCTTCCACGTTTGCACTCTGTACAAACTGGTAGCTTCATGTCGGCGTGTGGATGCGGATTAAGAGGCTTTTGCTGATGTACGCTGTAAACACAAAAAACAACGACCAGTGGGAAACGTTTGTAGCAGTATTCTGAATCAATCGCTTAGGCAGAATATACATATCAGAATACTAACTGAGCTGAACAGGACTTTGATCAGCGAAATGTCAAAATAGAACGAATTACCGTACGGAAATCAGTGTCCTTCATTGTAGCACACGGAACTGAGTACCTTTATTCAACCTTAGCTTATCAACATACCATTCCTAAACGTAAACAATAAAATATGCATGGATAACCGCATTGGAAGGCAACGTTTTGTACTGAGTGTTGGTCTGTTCACATGACAAGGATAGACCAGTAGCAGAGTTTCATCATTATGTGAAATAATTATCTCGCACTAGTGCACCTAATGTTGTCCAGCTGGTGGGCCTAATGAGTCTCTTGAATGTCAAGAGCTCTGAAATGACGGCTGACCCTCGCCAACATTGCAGACACTCAAGCGAACCTGCACTCCAATTACTAAAGGCAGTGCGTAATCTGTGCACGATACAGTCTACTTGTTTCCTCACTTTTCAGTGTTGCGGAACTCGTGAGCTGCATACGGCCCCCATCGTATAGTTCTTCAAAACGTTTGTCTGGTTGAACTCTTCTTGTGAGGCATGGCTGCATACAAGTGTAGCTGTTCTGAAGACTCAGGTGATAAACTGAAAGTGTGGTGGATTGTCGAACCGGAGGTGCGGGTATCACAACACTCGACAGAATACCTCAATGCGAGAGAGGTACGTCCAAAAACCCACAACCAGCGGGTCGGGGACAGCATGGGCGACCGGATGAGTCATCGCTCAACTGCATTGGATCAACGAGTGAGACAAGGCAGGCAAAATGGGATGGACGACCAGATTAGGGGCGCGATTATTCCAACACCCGGAAGAATACCTCGACATGGTCATAGAATACGGCCAAAGCCCCTAGTGGATACATTACGGACAACGCGTGCTCAGTGAGATCGGACCAAAGGACGAGGAACGTCGGGCGGAAAACCCCCGATGGAAGGCGTCGATCACACATACAAACCGAGCAGAAGTGCATACGACTTGTGAGCGGAAACCGGGGGGGGGATTGTGGACCGGAATTCTGATACACAAGAGCCAGCGCGCGCGTACCATGGCAACCAGCGAGTTGGACAATAACCATTGTGCTTTATTGGATACTTTTTGGCTACAAAAGTATCACTCATTAAAGTGCGTATAAGATGTGACCGGAATGCCAATAAATGACAGTGTCGACCACAGTGTAACAGACTGCTCGTAAAACCCGTTCAGGTATGAATAGATGCACTGAGAACTCTCTTTATTCGCGTACAGCAATGAGAAAATTACCGCTGGTTTTTCGCATGGAAAAACATAGATAGATGGTTGCAATTGGAATAAATGCAAAATGGAATGTCAGTTAATTGTCTAAAATCCTGAACAAACACTACATGAAAAGGATTGATCAGTTCAAACTGAGAAAATGGTATACAGCATGTGTCATTTTCCGTGAGGAACTAATCCTTAGTGTCAGACGCCTATGAAAACAACCGTCGCGGTCGAGGACTTTGGCGAGATAGCTGAAGAGGATAAGGTCGCGGTTGACCGCGAGAAGTTGGTTGCTTTGCGACGCTTATGAAGAGTAGCACGAAGCCGGTGCTGAATACGGTACGAAGGGGCTTTGCTTAGTTAGAATGGATCATGGCAAGAGAAGCCTTGATGGCTAGACTCAACAGACGGGTCAACCGTCAGGATTCAACGAGGTGGTTCCAAACGGCCCAGTCTGGAATATAGGGAAATTTGGCATGACTTCGTAGCTCAGCTGGTAGAGGACTTGCTATGTTCCGGCATATTGTTTACGTCGCTAGCTTGAATCCATCCGAAACCCTGACTTTTCGCACTTGACTCCAAAATAGACGTTTTGGTGTTTGTTGTCCCTCTACAAAGTTTACTAAATATATTGTTTCTGTGGTTGAGTTTAGCAGTAATGGGGTAACCGCTGACTTACTGGTCCATCAACAGCCAGCGACCGCTACTAAGTGATCAAGTGCACTTGGACCAACCGAACTGATTTTGTCCAACCGTCACACATCATACGGGACCTAACGTAATAAGAAAACGATGCAACAGGTGACAGTGAGCTTCGCAGTATTAAAAAAAATGAACCACAACCACAAGACATTAGGGAACGTTTTCGACTGTAGTGTAGCGAAAAGTCCTTCAATAAAGCGAGGCCTTTATTGTCTAACTCACACATTGAGACGCCACACACACACACAGGGGTTTGGAAACCAGAATTCTGGTCCACAATGTGGGGACAGTTCCCACCTAAACGTCGTGTGCAGTAGGAGCGAACTTTCGATGTATGATTATCTCGTACAGTGTAGTACCTCAACGTACAATCAGTCAGTGGTTGTTCTGTCACTCCATCGGAACAATGACAAAGAGACTGACTGAGGAAGGTGTTGTACAGTCACCATCATTATCATCCTCATCGTCATAAACAACAATACACCAGTGGTTCACACTGCCACTTAACCGTCACACAACCGTGAGGTAAAAGGGGAACCCCGTACGGCAATGATGAAGAAAAAAGAAAAGTAGGTGAACGGACCTGACTACCAAAAAATAGCTACCTTTGTATCCACTCATTTAACACCAGGGTGCCTACATCTTGCAAACAAAGAAACAACCGAGCTGTCGATAAGAGCAGGGCGTCATCAGAAAGACGGTTTCGTTACGGCTTTCACCCAAGGTCTACAGCTGTCGACTCCGTGAGTCGCACGAGTCCCACTCCGAGAGATGCACCCGATCTGCAATGGCCAACCGCACGCTGGACGACTGTATTTCCTGGGCCAGATTCTCAGCTGTCCACCCCGCACCTTACGCAAGTCGACCGCAGCATCGGCAAACAGTGCTCAGTGTATCAGATAACTGGATGGCATTCTTAGTGCATGGCCTAGCCATGTTGCATTGGCTGCGGTAAACAGAGCTAGAGAGGACAGATTCGTCAGGGTGGGCGCAACTTCGCTGCTCCGGCAATTAAATAGAGAACAGACTGAGTCATGCTTGAAGGTGGTTAAGACAGTGGACGGATATTGTTTACGAATGGAAGGCCCAATAGAGTGCGTAAAGCACTCCAGTTATTATGTCGTGAAACACCTCTTTGTGTTAGCCTAAGACCACAACAAGAAAATCAATAGGGTCGATATTTAGGAACCTGCTCAGACTGTAACTGATCTGAATCGATGGATACCGGATATTAAATACGGATATTCTTCAGAGGAAGATGATAGAAAGACACGGGTCAATAAAGTACAGAGTTTAAAATAATCAGGCTGCGAAGACTGAAGGGTGTGTTTAGTGAAAGGGCCATCCACAAAACTGGTAACGACTGACAATAGCCTCCATGACGAAGAACTGAAATCCCCTTCACAGAAAAGTTCGAGTTATCTGGACACAACAAGACACTAGCCCATTTCGCAGGGAAGTAAGAAGACAGTCAAATGAAAATGCAGATGAAATGATTAAATAGGCAACTATTGCTTATGATTCGCCAGTTTTTCTGGTCTACTGGGAGTTTAACTTCTTCGTGGATTTTCAAGGTTTGAGTGGTTTAAAGCGGAACGCAATTTTTCCAATGTCACCAGTAGCCAACATTTTTCATACGACACAGAATTTGAAGTTATTCACGGCTATCTATCCATGCTTGCGTTGCCGGCATGTAATAGTTAAAGCAGAATATTTGAAGAGATTATTAGTTGTAATGAAGGCATGACAATGCTAATTAAAACGTCTGCTTTCAGCATGATTTACATATCAGCATTTGCAATTCAAAGTATTTAGAGGGGTTGACAAACAAGATGTGAACTGTGACACTGATGTGACTTACATACAATCAGTGTCAAAGAAGAGGCTAGGATTGTAGGCCTTATTGAAATGTGATTACGATGCAGGTTTGTGCCCAGGTCACAGCTTGCGGTAACAAAATTGACGGATCATTGAAGCATAGTAAGAAAACTGAAAATAAACCCATTGCCCAAAAAAATTATAAGGACAAGTGGATGCTCAACTGCAATCGACTGATTACTAAATTCTTAGGTCACCCAGGGTACTACAGTCTAGCCAACACAATCACGCAGCCCATATACACCAACACAAAACCTTCAAGAGAGCAGATGAAATGAAATATATTCCCAGCATTTTCACTGAGAAAGTGAGAGAGAAATGACTTACAATAAAACTTCCAAAGCAAGCTGTGATCACGAGACTTATTGATGTCAGCAACCGTGGTGGTAGAAGGAATCTCATGCAAAAAGAGGCAGCCGGTGGATGCGTAAGCAAAGCCATGACTTCAACAGTACAGAACTATTGGGACACTGAAGAGTGTTTAGCTGTAGTATTGGTGTTAGATTAGCGTTTTGGTTTGGGGGCTAAACACAGACTACTAAGAGATGTTGTGTTCCTGAAGGATACAGAGAAAAGTTAGCATACCAGGCAATTCTGCTGGGTGCGATTTCACGAATATGTATGTGCTACAGGAAAAGAAACCAGACTGAGGAATATTCGTCATGTAACAACAAGGATGGTGAGAAATTTTATAGTCGGATTGAGGGACCTAAAAAACCATTCTGAACTTGTTTTGGGGACATTCATTTTCCTCTGATAAGCCATCGATGAACCACCTCGTACCTTAGACCAGTAAGCTACAGAGCTTGTTTAAGTGAGCATGGTGTCGTTAACAATAGCGAGACAACCTTATCACACCACCTAATCATTTAACTTATATATGTTTGCGATTTAAATGAGTTCCACTGATTGATCAGTCGTCACAGTCGACGTTTTTGAAGAACCCTGACATCCAACAACCATTTTGTCGATAGCCGCTCAGCCGGCGTTATCACTCGTATTCCCAAATTGCGTTATGCAAAAACGCAATAACGTCAGCTGGAACGGTCTGATAGACGGAATATTGCAACTGTTTCCGAAAACGTCAAAACGGAGGTGGGAGAAATGGAATTTTATATGATGCCGAATAATTTACAAGATTATATATTTTGTATATTATATACATACGACAGAAGCTTGGCAATTGAGATGTTATGGTAACATCTACCTTATGATCCCGCGTGATCGGTGCAACAATTTACCTAGCCACTCCGCAACACACTCACTAATCCTAAAGCAATGAACTCCGTTAGCGTGTTTAATATATCTCTCCACATTTACATATGATCAAATGTATACATTATCACATGACGCGTAACATGCTTAGGATTTGCCACTTTCACGAAACCATACTAGTGGTGTGCTCTACAGTTTAAAGATGAACTCGTTCGAACTCCTGAATTTGCCCCAATAATACGGCCCTCTTCTGTTAGTATGGAGTTGTCGATAGCCCCATTAACTGATTTTAGTGGGCACTGAAACTTGCGGCTTACATACATCAGGTTAATGCTACCATCTTTGTGACAACAATAAAAATGTAAGTCACTTAAGTGACGGCTCCACGACATACCATAACTTTTCGACAGTGTTCATTTTTATGTAATTTCTAGGATAAACAAGAGCGACTTGGGAATACAAATGAGAGTGCTAGCCGAGTGGCTACCGACAAAATGGATGTTGGATGTCAGGGTTCTTCAAAAGCGTCCACTATGACGATCGATCAGTCAGTTGAATTCATGCAGACCGCAGCCATACCTAGCTTAGATGATTAAGTGATGTGAAAAGACTGTCTAGCCATTGTTGCTGCTAACGTGCTGCCTTAATCTGCCACCCCAGCTCACTGGTTTAGGATGTATTTGTGGTTGTTGAACGGACATGCCATGTCTTACCACACTGTCAGTTTGTCTTCGGTGATTGGTCTAGATGTATCAAACGAACTCCTGGGATTAACAGCAAGTAGTGAACTAGCTCGGGCCCAGTGATAATCTGGGTTTCAAGAACTTGCATAAGCGGCGAGAGGTAAAACACTTGGTAAAGATAAACCGATGTCGATTCACTCTATGTTCTCCTGGTGCTTGAGTCTCGGAGTGTTCGTTTGCCTGGTAGTTTGAAACATTGAGTTCCCTTTATCCAGTTCATTAAGACAGCAAGAAGACATACATTGCGAGATGCAGGCACTTCGTTTATTCTCATCAGTCGATTACATAAAACGTTCGGTTATATAGGTTAAGCGCTTGGCGACAAAACAATGAAATGAACGAACATCATATGGGACCAATCAGGGTTCGCTGCCACGGTAACGAAATTGATTGCGTCAGCACCTTTTGCCAACAAAGGGCCTGTGCGTGACACCTGATCAACAATGCCTCCGAGAATGCCAACAGTTTGGGGTTGCGGTTACGCAATAGGAGAACGAACGAAGTGACGAGTAGTTGTCGGGCCAATGGAAGCGAAGTAATCAGGGAACTTCTGATTATGTGTCGCTTTGTCGTTTCTAGCAATCGGCAAGTGTCCACGACGTGTTTTTATCCGCGAACTACCAATTCATAACCAACGATCACCACCCCAGGGTATCGGTAATGTGGTTTGCTTCAACTGAAGTAGACCCCAGTTCGTCTGCAATATCGTAACTATTATCTGAATGAGGTTTTGGCTGCTTCATTTCATGGTCATCACGCTTCAATTTAACCATGTTTCGGTATCCAGTGATGACCATCCCGAAAGTGAAAACAATGCTTCTCCCCATTAGTTCAGTAGGCCACTTAGACCCCCCAGTTCTAATAGGTGCACAGAAAAACAAGGGCTTTAATAAAAACACTAATCCTCATTCGCTGAGAAGAGTTTCTGTCGTACGGACAGTATTAGTCAGTTCACTGATGTTCAGCGAAGTTCGTTGTGGCGTCTCAATGTAGGTATTCAATTGCTGCGAAATTTTGTTCATTGGTGTGTATACTGTCAATGTAGTGTAGGCCGGGTTGTCAGACCAGGATTGCCGTGTGGAGGATCCAAACGGAAAAGAACAGGACAGGCTAGGGCATAGTAGGACATGTGACTATTCGTCTCTCACCAAGTAAAGTAAAGCATAGGAATTACTCCTGAGGCTGGAATCTCTGAAACGGGTGGATGAACGCTTTGAAAGTAGCCATTAAAGACCTGCGATCAATAATGAATCATACGAACGGGAGCTGAAGGCCAATACATCTGACAAATTACGCCGCTGCGTTGCATCTGTTTTGTCTCCAATAAGTTTATAGGAAATTTTACCTCTGAACAGCGTCGTACATGTATTTTGAGTTCGATCATTTTACGATGTCTGTCATTCTAATTTGTGACAAGGGTGACCAAACAACAGCTAATCATGCAAAAGACTGTGCACAGTACGACAGATACGGAAGCATGTTGAAAAAACGGAATGTGTAAAAAGGAAAGTTTCGACAGAATAAATGAAACAAAACCTTAGGTTACCAGCCTACTTAGGTTGGCTGGCCTTCCAAGACGCCAGTACATCCTTTTGCGATGTCAGGACACTAGTTGAATGAAAGTTTGCCACATTATGGTATGTCGCAAATCTGAACCAGTCACCTCTACTCATAATTTACTTATATTAGGAATGAAGTAAGGGACAAAAGACTCTAGAAGGATAGACCTCACCACAATCTCACAGAAAGGAAAATACACATAAACACTTGTGTAAGCAACCGAGCGACAAACTAGCTTACGGGCGTTATGTTACGACTAAATACATTCACACATCCGCTCCAGTCGACTTTGAAACGAAAAATATCTAAGCTGGACGGGAACGAATAATCATACCACGTAATGTTACAGATCACAAGACTAACAGCATTGAAATACAAATTAATAATACACACCAGAGGGGGCCCTTGGATTAGGTTGTTCGTTTGCTGATGTTCTTTCCTAAACAGCGTTTGGATAAAGATTCACATTATCACGAACGATTTGTGTTTTACACTCGCCTACAACTATTGTGAATGATGTCACTTGTGAACAAATCTAGGTAGTAATTTTTTTAAGGAAGACAATTTCCTCAGAATCACCTTTTACGTCATATTACCTTGTGAGTTTAAGGTTGTCGTCCTAATTAATTGCAATTTTTAAACGAGGATATCCACACTATCCGTAAATACAATGTGTTGTGCGCAGAGACAGATCCTCGTATTCTGCATATGCCAGGAGAACGTTCTCTAGGTGGATATCAATGATTACAGAAAACAGCCAGATTCAGGGAACGGTGTAGTATAACGAGGATGAGCGAACACACCATACTACTCAGGCCACCAATCAGTTGTCAGACATGCAGTGGGATATTTGAGTAACACGGAAAAAATGCACAGAACTTCAGAGTGCACATTGACACGAAACTGTTTGCTTCCCATACATGAATTGGGCAGTG
The DNA here is from genome assembly GCA_013368495.1 of Paragonimus heterotremus. NCBI lineage: Eukaryota > Metazoa > Platyhelminthes > Trematoda > Plagiorchiida > Troglotrematidae > Paragonimus > Paragonimus heterotremus. Next base: position 55,716 of record LUCH01003401.1, read on the forward strand.
ACAACCCTACAACCGTTACGTTCTTGGACTAGCGTTATATGCGAATGAGTGTTTGTTTGTTGTGGTGTTGAAGCGTACACCACATATGTTGATTTTCCAAGTAAAATATTCTTGCGCCATCCGAGTTCTTGGCTCACAACAGTAAATGTAAACCACTGAGTTATTGCACACAACAAGGGATAAAATCCATAGGTGCTGCTTGCCAGGTGGTGGAGGTTGAGAAAGTCTCCAAAACTAGTTGGATCACCTCTACGATATCGCCAATTACCTGTACGCAAACGTCAACCAAACAACCGATGTTTCAAAATCCAGTCCTTCATTCAGCTGTCTACTTTACTGGTGTGCCAATGGGTGACCATACTGACAGTACTGTATGGCCAGATTCGAGGTTGAGTGAGCACCAATGGACAACGATCAGCAAAACTTGTGAAAATTCATATTTATATCATGATAAAGATTACACTTAAAAGAAGCTTTTATTATGATAATTTCTCCTGACGATCACTAAATGTCGAGAATTTGATTGTCCGACAGATCAGTACTTGCTTCCATCAGTGATTCTCAGTCGGTTTTGTAGGTTGATGCCAAAGCATGTAGCCCCTGGGCACTGAAACCAGTAACATGACAATGAGTCAATATGATATTACGCTTCTTTAAGAAATACTGCTTTTTCAATGGAATTCTCTTCCACTCCATTAGGTTTTTTGTTATATTTAGTGATGCCAAGTGTTTCCAAGGCATGACAGTAGCGATCAAATGAAATTGTATTTTTCTCACAGGGATCAAGCATGCTGAAAATAGATTGAGCATTTTCTTGCGTAAACAATGAAGGCGGCTGCTGGGCACATCCCCGTGCTTGCCGCAACTGAACTAGCTGATCCAGAAGGAATCGTTTAGGGTTCTCTGAAATGTGAAAGAAAAGAAAAACTCGTATTTTTTAGGAAGCGAAATGATAACAGTAATAGAGCAATTGCTTCTGTTCTACAATGTGAGGTACAATGATCATGATAAGCCCCTTAGAACTAACCAGTATTCTGATCGCCAATGTCAAAATGTGGATTGTCAGTTTTCCGGGTAAAATCTCTAAAATTAGCCCTCAAGGTCGCCACAGCGAATAAATATCAACAAACCTTATCTACACTATACAAGAGTCATCGTTTGTGGACGAAGAAACGAGCGCAGATTTTAGACCTCAGCAAAAGCCAAGACGTTATCCATACAGTTTATAAACAATAAACTTTGCTTCGTCAGAATCTATTTGGACGACAGCACATGCTGTTTGATCATTTTAGTGGCTTAACAACCCATGACTCTCAAAACCAAAGTAACATAGGTTAAACAAACTAAACACCGATGAACTGCTCGTGCAAATTGAAGTCTGTATGTGGCATGACGTAAGGGAAAAACACAGTCCGTGGCTGGATCTGAAGCAGTTGTGGGTTGGTTTAGCTTACCAGGAAGATTCAAAGTGATGTGAACCAATCCAGAACTGGTGCAACCAATATCCTCCCTGACGAGTAACTGTATCACAAGGAGGAATGGCGAGGAACGCTCGCTGAGTAAAACAGGACTATTAAAAATGCATTAAAGTTTTCGACGGCGGCATACAGACGTACAACTCGCCAAAAATTTAATGTAAGACTGAAGCCGGATTTCGTTACCGGCGGTACATCAGACAGCCATCTAACTTTCCAAGATTGTTCTGACAGCAGTTGCTGTCGAAATATCTTTAATGAGTATCAGCCTGAGCGGGAAGGTAAAATAGCCAATGGTGGTTATCATATACACATACAAAATAGCCGACAGTAATGGATCAACAATACCACGGTGGACGGGCGAAAACCGGATATCTGGTTGGAGTAATGTACCGGGCCTGGTTCACGTGCCATTATGTGCTTTACTGCATCGGCATTCAACGAACAGTTGGAAACAAAAGCGAACGCCTTAGATTTTAGAGGCCCAAGTGAATCAGCCTTAACAAACTACGCCTGCCAGAATAGGGGTATACAAGGAAGGTGGTCAGGTACGTTAAATCGACAAAACGGATATATCAGCGGGCAAGGGATATTGAATACTGCCCATCTGGGTCACAACCATCAACATGTTCAGCTATGGGCCGTACCCGCAGCTACTATGGTTCAGGCTGCTGTTAGTCCTGGTAATGGTCTATGAAGTAGGACCACTGTCACCCACACCATCATCATCATCATCATAACACCCATGAGCCTGACCAAAAGGTACTGTGGCTCGGGCAGCCGCCCACCTCAACAGTAACGTGGAATATCCTATAAGAAGACGTTATCAAAAAGGTTGAGAATTAATAAAAGAAGACTAAGTGGAAGAACTAGAAATGTTATGGATACAGGTACGCCATTGACTGCGACACATCGCCATGTCGGATAGCGTCTCTAACCAACGGTTTGAGTGATCACGAGGACCCATCCAGGCAGGCGACACCTACCCACTTTGCTCAATGGAGCAGTCAAGGTCTTCATATTTCGTAAGCACGTTGTTGGTTGACCACCACGCGGTTTTACCCAATTGTTGGTGGTCTCAGTATACAATGCTTGGTATGGTAAACGCTCAGCTGGCATACGGAGAACATGACCCAACCATCTCAAGCTATGCATCGTGAGTAGTTGGCCAATTGATCGCGCATCCCGAGCATTCCGGAATACGCGCTGGCGAACGGTGACAATGCTCACACAATCAGTCCACTTAATATGGGCCAATTGGCGGAGACAACGATGGTCAAACACAGCAAGTTTGTTAATATCTTCTTCGTGAACAGGCCACGTTTCCGAACCATAAAGCAAAATGGAGCGCACACAGGTAAAGGACGATAATGATCTGAACATATTAAGGTCTGTGAAAGACACAGCATCAAATACGACACTAGTGTCGCTACGATAAATGATGACTTATATCATGAGCGAAACACGTAAAACCGAACGCAGAGATGGCAGAATTAGTCTGGATAGATTGAACAATACTCACACTCATAACATCGTTTGAGTTCAGAAAGAATTTACAGTCTGTTTCCTAGAAGACAAGCACCGGCTTCCGGTTTTATTCCTGTAAGAACACGTCGGCAGTGTTTGCCGCGTGTGAGATATAGGTTCCTATAAAAGCTTGCGTAAGCAGACCGCGTTGAACATTGTGCGAATTATGTCAACAAGCGTAGCCGAATTGTGGGTTCGAAATTTCAGCGACTAGCTGTTTTGAACATTGCTCAGATAACCTCACTCTTGAAGGAGGGTTTCTGGCTGATAATAATTGTCACTAGATTAATGTTGCCTAGTTCGGACTTTTTTCAAATAGTTCATGGGGATTTGTCAGTTAATGGCATGTAATATATCAACTGAGTATGCAAATGAGTTTGAGGTTTTCAGCGTCTGAGTATTAAACTTATGAAATATGACGGCAGAATTATTGGTTTGTGCTCAAAGTTGCCAGAAACACAGCCTCTCCGATGTTTTGTGCCTCCAGTCTGGCATGCGCACCTAGTGAACCTCGGCGATGTACCGTACCAAAGACAAGCAAATGCTAAACCCTGAGCCTAATAAATTGCTTACGAGATCTTCACTTAGTGAATATGTAAGTAACAAAATGATGGCTGGGAATGAACATGCGATGTAGAGTTTATATAATTTCTGCTGATTTTTATATATCTCTATTTGTAACGGTGGAAACAGTGCTGTCTCTACGAAACGTTGTTATTGTGATAGTCAGTTTCACCAATAAAGATGACAGCAGCCGGATTCAAAGCCAAAATTTCAAGGGCAAATCAATTTAACAAAATTTTCTTTACACATTAAGACATTTATTTCATGAGCAAAGCTACGATAGCGTAAAATTTTCACGTCATTGCGCCTAAAGAACATAACCCACAAACCGTGGTTCCCGAAAATTGAAGAGATACTTGAAACTAATTTTTCAACAAAACAATAAATTCAATGATTTCCTAGCCGAATTCCATTAGTTACACTCAGACAAGTTATTCACAACAGATCTTAAAATATTCTTAAATTTTAATCAAATGGAACCAGCTTCTTTTCTTAGCTATTGTGCTCCCTTTCACTCATAGGCTGGAAAATGGGTCGAAACAGCTGTACACCATTTCGCTGGTGGTCAATTAGAGAAGAACAGGTTATATAAAGATGTACTGGGCCGTTCTATAACAGATCTTTTTGCCAACTGCACAAGTATTGTTGATCTACCAGGCAGAGAAAGAAGTAACGTGATTTATTGGGAAACTAAAAAGGTGCACATCATACTGCGAAGTAGACAGTAATATATAGACTTGTTTTTAAGCTGTCTGTGAGTAGGCACGGTTTGTCTTTCAGAAAACTTGTGCCCTAAAACTGGCTGGCTTCCTCAGTTCATCCTAGTTGCTCGTTGTTTAGTGAACAACGCGATGCTGTTCGGTAATGGGTTTTGAACTTTAGCAACGAATTTGATACCATCTGTTGAGAAGTTGTTCTCAATCTTCATCAGCATTAAGGCATTACACCAATTCATCCGAAGGTTGTCAAAAGTTTTTTAGAAAAGACCTAACTGTATACAATTTGAACATCTGCCGAATTCGATTCTCCAGCAGAAAAAGCGTGTTCGGAGGCGATGATTGCTTTAGCAACTGTGCTATAGGGCCGGGTAGGAAGATCAGAATTTTCACATTTGAATTCAATTACGCACCCACCTTTCTGCCTTATGTAGAATTCATCGAACGATCCAGCATACCGACTGCCTAAGCAGCATTTCCGAGCAGTTCACAATGCAATTTATACTCTTTCTGTTTGGCACAACGTCCTTACTACTGAACCATCACAGAATCATTGAAGACGCTGCATGTTTTTAAATTTTCCCCTATGTCTACTCATTATTTTATCAAGTGAGGCATTGAAGTTAATTTGAATTGTGAGAGTTTAGGTAACGAAATGAGTAATACATCTCAACTCGCCTTCACTCAAATACTGCGTTAGCTGTTTTCTGAGAACTCTCTTTACGTGACTATTTCGTTTGTTAAAACTTAATCTGCAATTACTAAACACGATTGTCTTTCCTCTTTACACTAGAATTTTGGAGCCATTCCAGGATAGACCGACATCAAACACTGTACGGTGCTCGCCCGTAACAACACATACGGTGTTAACATTAGTACAAACTAAACAACTGGTATCACAAACCTACGAACAATTTTCCCAGCGAATTATGTAGCATAATATTAGCATCTCGTTAAATCATATGCAACTGTAGTCGTTTTAACTCTTCGAAAGTCATAGAAATCGTTTGGGTGGTTTTTCGTGTTTGAAAAAAATGATCATCAGTCCTTCAAAAGTTTAACCATGTTACTGATATCTGTCGAAGTGTGTAAGTTTAAATTATAACTGAAAGATGTAAAGGTCAAACTAGGTCTTCAATCCGCCTTATGAATTGGAGGTTTCAGAGTCGTCCAGCTGCTGACTCATCATCTTAATTACATAGCTTATGGCGTAATTAGCGCTCGTATACTGCTTCCGCCCCACGTATGCATCCACTCTATCAAATTCGGATTTCTTGATTAAGTCCGATTTATCGACGTTGAGGGCTGCGTCAACGGAACGGAGTAACGAAGGCCCGTGTATTGCTACGTGTCAACAGCAGTCGGTAAAACCAACTTGTTCTACAGTGTCATATAGGACGATGCGGCACCAAAAATGATTGTCAAGTTAGTATAAATCAGTCGAATTGGTCAACCACCAGGTTAACAATTATATACAATAGCTTTTAAGGCAATGATCTATTTAGCCGTGAGTGCCTGTCGTTAGATTGTGATACTTTCTGAAACGAACTAACTGGAAATGAATGATAGTATTGCTGGTAATCTGCACGTAATCATGATATCAAGAAGATAAACTACTCAACAATTTGTTTTCGAAATCACGCACCGCTTTCACCTGCAATGGTCTTTCTTTGAATAATATGCATGCCTCTGAATTGACCTTTTTAACTGTATGCTTTTGTAGGCAAAGTTGTCAGCAAAATCTCAAGATTTTTCACACTAGACTATTCAGTAGAGTCCCGACATACTGGAGTTTCTATTTATTAGGTCGTCCATGATTGCCTCTTCCCGCGACCATGGCTGATTCGTTCTCACAACTACAGACGAGGATAAGACGTTTACTTGGCACATTCGTTGGGCGGTTTGTATGCTATTCAGCTGCGTTAATTTAAAGTATAGCGCAAGTTGGAAAGAAAGACGCATATCTTAGATTGATAGTGGCCCCCAATGTTCAGTGTACCGAAAACTTGATCAATGCCAAGAAACGCGTGCGAATGGAACGAAGGCGGAGCTATGCCAGTAGCGCAAAACACGATTCGTGCGAAGCGGATTCGCATAATTTCTGATCGATGTATGCAACTAAGCAACTTCTTTGGTGCACGTGATTTTTGGTGCCATGATGGCCTCACAGATGGAGTACTACGGCTATAGTCTTCCATGGATTAAGAGTATCAACCGTTCGGTAGCACCTCCGAGTTACTAACAAATGACGTGTTCTTGAGAACTTTGACTATCCAGTTGAGCAGTGTGGGTAGGTTCTGTTTTTCATGTCAATTCATGTCAAGTTAATAAAGTGCTTTATGCACCCCGAGAGGGGTTCATGTGATTACTCGAATCACTGGTCAGAAACAGCGCCCAAGATTTACATGGCCGGCTCATGGCCATCATGAAAGCATAAATGACTGATACAGATGTTCTGACATTCTTGGAGGACATCAGAAATTAGCCAAGAAGATCATAATCAAGACCGATGATAGGAAGGTGTTTTGGTTCCGGGAACTCGCATGAATAATAAAATGAAGGCGGTACTGTACGCAGCGGGAGAAGTTCTACGAAACTGGAATGTGCTGTTGTCAATAGGGCGCTGAGGGCAGCATTTGGCAACTCAGCTGACATTCAATACGAAATGTTACGATTTCCGGTGAGCCAGCTTGAAAAAGGAACTATATTTCTGGGGCTGTTAGAGTGGATTTTACCTCAACTAGATTTAGTTTCATGACGACAGTTGCTGGTTAACCAGTTTATCCAATGTTTCCCGACGATTTTTCACGCTAAAGTCCAGGCCGTAAATGTCATTCCATAGACAGATGATGAATATTTGAAAATGACGCGAGATGTCGAAGCAACTGGTCTGTAACTGTTGTAAATATGAACGCCACACATTAAAAGAATTGAGAACAGTGAAATTGCTGAAAGTGACAAAATCACAGAAGAGCAAGGGACAATAGATTTTGATCACATCTGATAAACACACTGCCGACAAAAGTAGCAAATCCGGCATTCTGGAGAATATAAAAACGGTTTTTTCGTGGATATTTTCTGCTTGCAGGAGGAGCGGATAAGTAGTAATGGAAGCAGGTAAAAAGGCAGTAGGAACACGTGGAAGAGTGGATAGAACAATGCTTGATTTACATATCTACTAATTAGAAGGAAAATACACAGCAGTGAACTGTTTATTACAGCGTCTCAAGTCCACACTAAGATCCGCTGTCAAACAAATAAATGAGTGTCACTGTGTTCACCTGTCGGTTTGTCTTCGCTTGTCTTTAGTTTTAGCGTGAACAGTGCTGACGTAGCAACTACCTACACTAACGTATTGATGGACTGGATTCCGCGAACAAAGGGCTTCAAATTGAAATTGTAGGAAACAGCGATCATGTATCTCAGTTGCCAAAATTTTGGCACGAAATGTAAAATGTTTTTCTAAATTCCTACGAGGTGTTATAAAGAACGGTAGCTGTGAAACACTGACTTAATTTCAGCCGTATCCATCAAGGCATTAGGTTTCTGAGCAGTGAACACCTGATGGACCTTGCTTCGGACCACGTAGAGGTTTTCAATAGTCACACAATCGTGATCTACGAACATAATGATTTACTGAAACCGCACAAGACCATTTATATTGTCATTGTAGCGCCTACAAGTCACAGTTATATTTCATAATTCATTCTTGTACATTTTGTATATATTCTTTTGTTACCTTCGGTTGTACGCTTGTTTGAAACCATCAAAAATCAATTTTGAATTGAATCGTTGTAATACAGTTCGCTGTCGTGTGATTGACGCCATTTGAGTTTTCGACTGTATTCCCGTTTGGCCCTCGTCCTTCAGAGAAACGCTGTTCCTCAGTGCCTCCACTCCGTTGCACATTACATCATCAACACGAATAAACGGTGGGTATCGCTCATCATCTCTGTCTTCTTCATTTTTGTAAATTTTGGGTCGGTAAAGTGGTTGGAAGGTGAACTATTTTAACTCCGCGTATTAGCTGATCTATCGACGCCCAAATTTTATCATATCGCGTCGTTTGTGGGATTACTTATCGGTCGTCCAACGAATCTTATCTCTGGCGCTGTCTTTCTTTCTTGTGGCTGTCTATTCAATCTAACGGACCTTGACTTATCAGTGAGTCGTTCCTATTTTTTAGTGACACATCTTCCGTTTAATTTGTACGTCTACCTTTAAGCCTACCCGTCACTGTTACGACTTTTCTGTGATACCACTATATTTTTGGTCATTTTTATCAGTTGATTAATTAGTCCATTACATCATAGGTATCAGATGAATGGGCATTGACTACAACATCCCAGCAATTTCCTCACGTGCTCAGACAGTGTAAAAAGATAGGAATTACAGTGAATAGCCCAAATAAGTTATGTAGTGTATTTCGCTGTTTATATACGGTGTAATCCGAATAAAACACTTTTTCACATTACCTCGTGGCTTTTCACTTATTGTGCATATCTTTTGCGCTGGCTAGTATTGCCTTGGAGCATGTTTTAAAGAAGTCAACCCTGGCAGCACACCGGTCTGGGCCCCGCATGGGAAACGTTTAACAAGTGAAATATAAATTGGCGCATGTCGGCTTTCACGGGCACTCGCATGACTTGGAATGGTGTACTTCTAAGTATAACTATCAGGCGTGAAATATTGTCATTTCTAACCATCCAAAGCAATACCGATGGTTTATGAATATCCCCATTTAACGCTAAATGAGCCCTGCAATAGACTGTATAAATTTAGCTTATGCCCACTATGTGGTTTTAACCAAACTGAAACCACATATGGGCGTAACAAAATACTCAACGTGTATATAATAAGTCGCCTCCTTATGACTGTGATTCTACCGTGAGTTGCTATTCTCTTACCACGTTTCGCCCTGACTTTTGATTTAACGTTTGATTCTGACAATTTCCTATTGAAATTTTTCGTCCTGAAACCGATTATAAAAACGAGCTGATCTGTTATTCATTTGTATGTTCCATTAGGATGGTTCACGAGGTGGAATGCGGTTACTGCCATAAGTTGTTCCACACCAACTGCATCGGACTTACAGCGTACCATTACTCATCATTATAGCAAAGTGACCCCAACTTCATCTGTGTGTCAAGTAGTTTTGGAGGCATATTCCCCACTTTATGTTGTGGGAATATACTCAATTTGAGCAACCTTCGGAAACTGCTGATCAGCACTCGGGCTTGAAACAATAAAGTGCCAGAGTAATTTGTTTCATAAGACGTTGACTTCTGTGGCCTTTCGGCAGCAGAAGACACTCGTTAGATTCATTGAGCTTTGTGTCACATGCCAACCGTTGATAACCGCTGAAGAAACCATAAAACTCCCGGAGCAGTCAGTTCTGTACGGGATCTTACGACCAGAAATGAACCTGACACTCGACTGGTTATATGGAGAACTTTGGTAATAAAAAACGACGCTTTGATGTTGACCAAGCCAATACTTGCCACCCTCACACCCAATTTTTGCGGTTATATCGTCTGTGCCAACTGGCCGAGAGCCAAAAAGACAAAAGCTATAGAAAACGTACTGATAACCCTGTCCCAGGCACTGAATCCAGATGACACTATCTCGAAAACAAGTGAGTTGGACCGTTACATTCTCAACATCAAACGCCCGCTTCGAGACAGAACCGCTGAAGAGCGGAAACTGAGAGGTTTACTCTGTGGAATGAAGCTGATGACAGCCCCTGAGACCCCTTCACCGTCTTCCAAGGTTTCTGACATACAGTACACTGAAGCAACTAGTAATTAGGAATTCGTTAACCTCTCAGAGGCTGAGTATTTGGAAGTTTCCGATAATGAGACAGAAGTCATCAAAGCAGCCAATCCACACAAGCATTCTGAGTTCCAAATGGTCTGTAAGCATGTGAGTTCTGCTTCTGGACAGGCGGTGGAAGCGCCGGCACCTAGTATATTCACATGGCATTCTGATTTGAAGCCCTGCAAAAGACGTAGCAAACGTCAGAGGACATTCAGTCCTTGTGCGAAGAAAATAAAAGTAGGGCTTCTGGGACGGCAGTCGTGCAAGGTAACCACGTGACTAAAATCCGTTCATCGTCAGAGAGGTTCTAGCATGACGTAAACTGAAACGTTGTACCAACTAAAAGCGCATTTTCTTTTTAGGTTTCTTGCCGAAGGCGCCGTTAACGATTACTTCGCCAACAGGCAATGTCCTCCGAGTATTGTCAGTACAGAAAACGATCAAGAAAAACAGCACCCGTGCAACAATCAAAGAGGGCGGTTGTACGGACAGACAAGCATGGCACTAAAATTTGCCATGCAAAGGTTCAGTCGCACCCATTTCATCCGCCCCGCCGTACTTACGCGGGAGTTTTCATCATGGCACAGAAGCAGGAAACGAGTTGCGACAACTCGGAAACGCTTCAAAGAAAGAGATGACATGAGAATCCCGAAAACGTCTACTCATCGCCACTAACTCTTCTTTCTATTCCCATGGGAAGCATAGCTCCATTCATTAATTCTCATGTTTCTCTGTTGGAGTCACTCTATGGCGAGACGGCCCTAATTTCTATTTATAACGAATTTGCATTCTGCTGAATGCCATTCCACAGCTAATAGATACGATACGCGGAAACTACTATTATACTGTGACTCTCAGGGAAACAGGGCTTGTACTGGGGATCAGTTGCACTTAAATCTGTCTCTGACTATTCAGTTTACCGTGATGATTGCAAAACAGGACGCCTGGAAGTGGTCAATATTCACGTTGGTTTTAAGTAACCTCCTCTCACTTTACGCAGTGGCAATAATCACTTCTTCGTGCGCGACGTTTTTTTAGTTACAAACAAAGCTTAGTCCCCCCGATTAGCTGTATTGAGAGTTACCTACTGCTCATTTTCGGACTCAACCTTGGACGACGAGTCTGTTCCGCTTCATCAAGTCAAGTTCATTCTTACTCAGCACTCATCTCGTTTGCTTTTAGTGAGTGATTTTCATGCCCAAAAAGCGTCTCTATTTCAACACCTCCAGCAAGCTCCAGAAGATAGCTTTGATGCAGCCCTGGATTTTGGTGCAACAGAAAGCCTAGGCCGAACAAATGAATTCTGCAATGAACTATCATCAGGGACTGAACCTCGAAGTCACAAACAGAAGCCATTACGTTGATCGGGTAAGTACTGAGGCTCCCACAGATCACAACGACCATACAATTTTGGTGTATGAGTATCTGTGTTGCTTCGTACAGCAACCTGGGAAGAAGTAGATGGTCCGCAACCGTGCTAACCTTGGTAATGGGAGAGGTCATCTCATTCCGTTTTACATAAACACCACTTAAATCGCCAATGACCTTCAACGTATAAAGCGTGTTACACGGGGCTGACTTGACGTGTTTCAGCCAAGTTTAAAGTGAGCTCTTCTTACTCTTTCCCAAGAAGAGCCAAAAGTGGTCAAAACAGCAAGTTCCAATAAGAAGTTCCTCTAGGAACATGTGCAACATTGTTACAAGAACCCAACCTCAGCCATGTCGTTGCAAAATCGAACGGTGAAACCACCTCCAAAACTAACATTGCTGTTGAATTATTTAAGGATCCGTATGCTACCGTTTACATTTCTGACTCACTATCCTCTCCCCAGCGTTTACCCCCATGGACATTCATATAGCATCCTCGGTATTTAAAATTCTCAATGCACGACGTTCAGGATATGGATCTTGGGCATAACACTTTTAATTCAATGGACCCGGACCAGATTCATCCACGATTGTCGAAGAAAGCCTCTTCTACAGTAGCCAAACCATTCCATGAATTTTCCATGTTGAATTTTTCTGCTAGTGTCGTTTCCAAGAGTAATTATGAGGCTATCTTATTTTTAAATCAGTTAATTAAGTGCTGTAGCACTCCCCTGTCAGCTTGCAAACTTTTCCGAATTACCTAGACAATTTTTGAAAAGTACCCAGTAATCTTACCCGATAACCTTAGGAGTAATGATCCGAAATTACCACAAAATTACCCGATGGATAATTATCCAAAAATTAATTTTTAGGGTAATACCACCTGAAAATTACATTACACTTGATTAAGTGCTAGCAGTAGCCAACAGTATACTGCATAGATAGATGCGTATCCATGTCCATGGGTAAACCCATTTATATGCATATCCATACATCAATCATGTGGTTTTATCTCAAGCAGCACACAGCCCCATTTTTAATGGGGCAAAATGGGGGGTTTTCCGGGAAAAAATGGAGCTTTGTAAATAAGTTGATTCTTCAGGACAAATACATGACATTTTCCCACACTATTGTAGTGACCTGAAGGTTTTATTGGCCTGCCTGCAGCATGATGTGTAAAATAGTTCCAAAACTCATAGTTCCATATTGTACCTAGGCTATTAAGAAAGTTCACATGATGCATGTTATCCGATTGTTTGTCTGCATGCCATGTGACTGCGGCGCGAACCCGAACGCACACGTGTGTCACACACTTCCGGTTTAACCGCTCGTCCACGGCCGACCTCTAGCCTCTCCAGGAAATTTACGTGTCTGTACCCCTTCTGGCGCTATGAGAGACCCTCTGTATATTTCGTGCAATAAATATTCGGTCTTTCCTCTCAAAGGCCTTTTGTATTTCGCGTTTGGTTAATCCGTACCTGGGGAAAACGACTTAGTGCGCCGTGCACTAAACTATGTACTTCTTGCGATTTCTTTATTTCTGTTACTGATGCTGGTGCCTATATGTTAACATGTCATTTTTTGTTCTGTGTTAATGTATCACTTTCACATAACTAATCGAGTTCCGTACGTCAATCCACACGTGTGGGTTGACTTCAAATGCCGGTAGATTGTTGTGATCTGTTATTTCTTGTTATCGCGTTTTTGCATAGTTGATTATATCAAAGAGAAGATGAAAGATCGCCGTTCGGTGTGTTAACTATTCACCAAAAATGTAGTGCTCCCAAAAGCCGCCCGGGCGCCTAAGGGAACATATATCAACCCCTAATTGATAGTCTTCCGGGTGTATCGAAGTCCGGGTGCGCAACTAGAAGAAGACGATGCATTGCTGAAATCACTCCAGTCGGTTTGCCAATCAGGCTATCGCATTCTCGTTTTGGGGGTTTAATGCTCCTAAAGTCAACTGGCGATTGGGATCTGTCAGTGGTAGAGGTTTTGATCACAAATTGCTCAATCTAGTGAACAATTTCATACTAACACAGCATGTTAGAGTAGCCACGAGATCCCGGCCTGGTCGGATGGCCTCAACACTAGACTTAATCATAACTCACCATAGCACTGACAACGCTAACATGTTGACTGCAGCACCACTCGGAAAGAGTAATCATATGAGGATTTGTTTCTCGTTGCAGAGTCCCCTATTGGTAAAACAAGCACACAAAGTGCAAATTTTTCACCGAATCGACCACAATAAACTGATATTGGAAGCTGATGAAATGACCTGGAACACAACAGTTTCTGTAGAGGACGTCGATAGTTTGTGGGCAAAGTACGTTGACAACCTCCGGGCCCTTACCGATAGGAACGTCCCTCAGGAACGAGTCGAAGGAAGCCGTCGGAAGCCATGGGTTCGCCCCATGGTCAAGAGAGCTTTCCAACGCAAGTATATGGCTTCGAAAGCATATATTTAGCGAAAGGGGTTTAAAAACTTCATAATAAACAAAAAAGGCCCGAAACGAAGCAATTGAGATATGAAGGAATGCTTGTCTAATCTACGAGCTTATCCTAGCACGTGACATTAAGAACCCCAAGAGGTCTTACGGTTATACTCAGTCCAGATCCTCCCTCAGAAAGGAAATTGGTATCTCACTTTCCTATAAGGGGGAGATTATTACGACTGACAAGGGCAGAGCGGACACATTCATGACACAGTTTCAAAGTGTTTATCGCTCAGACAATGGAGCACCTGAGCCTCACCATGACACCGTGGGTGTTGCCATGGTAGATCAGGATATTGCGCTTCACGAAGTTGAGCAAGCAATATCCCAACTAGACTCCCGTCTTCAAAGGTGGTAACTGTTCAGAGGTCAGAAATAACAGACCAGTAAGCCTAATTAGTGTCGTCAACAAAATTTCTGAACACATATTACATCTGTCGATTTCTCTGGGAGCAGAAATTCTTCAAAGCATTTCAACATGGCTTTCTTAAAAGTAGACCTTGTCTCACCAATCTGCTGATGTTCTCAGACACGGTTACGGAGAAGCTGGATAAAGAGGAAGTGTTTGGGGTTTGCTACCTGGATTTCCAGAAAGCCTTCGACCCTGCCAACCACAGGCCTCTGGGCTGGAAGCTACGAGAAGCTGGAATTTCTCCTAGAATCTGCAGGTGGATATAGACGTTTCTAGCTGGAAGAACGTGCAGGGTGAGAGTAAGAGGAGTACTGCCAGACAAAGGTTCCCTGTTAAGCGGAGTACCTCAAGGGTCAATCCTCGCCCCTCTGCTCTTCCTGGTATACATAAATGACTTGACCGACAACCTGGTCAGTCCGTATTACCTGTATGCAAATGACATGAAGCTGGTGGGAGATGCGTTGGACTCCGGCGTACTCCAGGAGGACATTCTGAAGATCTGTAAATGGACTTTAAGGTGGGATTTACCACCGAATGTTCTCAAAAGTCACATTCTTGCTAATGCTACTCAGCCGACCCTTAAGTGTATAAGGAATTCACAAGGACGGACAGTCGAACTTGCAACAAAACAGCAAACGAGAGACCTAGGTATCCAGGTCACTAGCACGTTTGCTCCAACTACCCAATGTGCTGCATCCGCGACAAAAGCACGGAGAGCATTACATCGACTAAAATTTGCGGTCGCCAACCCATGTCCAGCAGTATTCATTCCACTATACTCGGCCATAGTTGGACCCCACCTGGAATATTGTGCTTAGGCGGAGTCAAAGTATCTAAAAAAAGAACACAGCTGACCTCGAAAAGGTATAAAAGCCCGCCACCCGTACGGTATGGGATATGAAGGGTCTAAATTACCAGGACTGACTAAGCTCGTTGGACTTATTCTCGCTCGAACGCCGGTGGGTAAGACGAGACCTTATTGAAGTGTACAAAATTACCCACCACACCCGCACAAGTCCCCTGGAATGTCTGTTTGTGATACGTCAGGACAGAGATTTAAGAGGACATAGGTTCATGATCAAGAAAACAAGATCACGATTGGCAGTTAGGTTTAACTTTCTCACTAACCGGGTAGTCAACTCGTGGAACAAATTACCTGCAAAGATCGTGGAGGCCTCCACCGTACATGTATTCAAAACGGAGCTAGGCAAATGTTGGAAAAATCTTTTCCCCACTCTGTACTAATCGAAAAATGATTTGCTCTTGCTGTTCAGAACAACCTGGATTTGTTATCTGTTTCTCTTATCCCTAACCTTAGACCATTACCGAAAGCATCCTCATCGAAAGAAAACGCAGTGTGGTCAATCTCCGGATCACACCAGTCAAGTATCAGGACGTCAACAGGTTCAGGCCTTCATCAAGTCCTAGATTTGAAACTGAAGTTGATAGGGGGAGTGTCATTTGGGATGTTTTTTCTCTCCATAAACTAGCCTATAGTAGCAACTATAGACTCTTTAAAAATAATATTGACTACCTTACACGCGTAATGTAGTAACTCGCCTTCTGATGCGGTCTCTTATGAGACTTAATAGTCCTAGTCAATTAAGATTATGCTGTAGAGCATAATCATATAGTCTTATTTCGCAACAGATATATCTGTTGTTGCGAAATAATCACAGATGTGAAACGTACGTAAGGAAAAAGTACTAACCTGGACGATGGTATATGAGCAATGCACTCAAATTATGAAATAGTTCAACCAATTTATGTTCTCTTAAGTATGCATCTACTTCATGCTTCCTGGGGCAGTTTTCATAATCCATCTTTTGCTCCACATAACAACAGTAAAACAAATAGACGATTAAAACAGCTGCTCTATTAATTGAAGTCGCTCGAATCCAATTAATTTACTAAAGCAGTTCGGTTAACAACGTTTCAACGTTGGAAAGCGCTGACTTATTTTCTATAGAAAACATTGTTAACTGAACATCATTTATTCGCGGGTAACTCGAAAGTTCAGTTTGTAACTTATCGTGCTGCGCTGAAGAGTTTCCGTAGATAGAAAGTACTTGTGAATTACCTGAAATAATGGCGGTTTAAAGTTATCCGAGTTATCATAATATTCGGACAAGTTGCAGCTGGAAAAATGGTACAAGATGGTCGCGGTGAAGGTTTTTGTTTTAATACGCCAATTGCGTAAGCCAACAGTGCGTACCTTTTTGATGAGTTGACAATTAATTAGCAATTTAAGAAAATTTAGAAACTGCGTTGGAAAAGCAACTGAATGTCCAACTATAATATAATTTCATGTACTGAAATTAAAAACATTTTGTTCTGAATATGCTAGTCTGGTTATTCAAGAAAACACGATGTTCATTTCGACGAACAAATCAGTGTTCCTTCCTTTAAGCTGAGCTTTTTTTCCGCTGCAAACTTGATATACTGTGAGAACTAAAGTTGCACTCAGTATCATATGCAAAAATTAAGTAAGTCGGTGGGGTTTTCTTAGGAAAAATTGGCATTGATTGACACTGAATGTTCAGACACTAATAACTGCTCCGTCCATTTGTCCTACCTTATGAGTTAGGCCAAACTGTACTCCACGCTTAGACACTTATAACTGCTCCGTCAATTTGTCCTACCTTATGAGTTAGGCCAAACTGTACTCCACGCTTAGACACTTATAACTGC